>JAAEAF010005235.1:0-38819 GCA_011037195.1 Triatoma infestans
GGCTGTGTAATGCTTCAGCCACGTTCGAGCGTCTGATGGACAATGTCCTGCGAGGAATGGCTTGGGAAACCTGCCTGGTCTACTTGGATGACGTCATCGTCTTGGGTAAATCGTTCACAGAACATCTGAAGAACTTGGAACAAGTGTTCTTGCGTCTACGAGCAGCCAACCTTAAACTCAACCTCAAGAAATGTAACCTGCTGCAGAAGAAGGTCCACTTCCTTGGCCACGTTGTTTCAGGAGAAGGTGTCTCTGTGGACCCGCAGAAGACAAATGCTGTAAAGGAGTGGCCAACCCCTAAGGACAAGCACGAGGTAAGAAGCTTTCTTGGGCTCTGCACCTACTATCGCAGGTTTGTTCCAGGGTTTGCCAACATCGCCAAGCCTCTTACTCGGCTGACAGAAGAAGGACGCAACTTCGTCTGGGATGACTCTTGCCAGCGCGCGTTCGAGGAACTGAAGAGGACACTGATGGCGGCCCCAGTACTCAGTTATCCCCGGCCCGAAGGGAAGTTCATACTAGACACGGATGCTAGTAACGTGGGCATTGGAAGTGTCTTATCCCAGCTCCAGGATGGGCAGGAGAGAGTGATCGGGTACTTCAGCAAGACCCTGTCAAAGCCAGAACGCAACTACTGTGTGACACGCAGGGAACTACTGGCCGTGGTCAAGTCAATTGAACACTTTCATAAGTACTTGTATGGACGGAGCTTTCTCCTGAGGACTGACCATGCTGCGCTGTTGTGGTTGCTCCAATTCAAGAACCCGGAGGGACAAGTTGCACGATGGATCGAAAGGTTACAGGAATATGATTTCACCACTGAACACCGTGCTGGACTGAACCACCGAAATGCCGATGCCCTGTCAAGAAGACCCTGCCAGGAAGAATGTAGACACTGCAGTCGACTGGAGGAGACTGCGGCAACGGCTTGCAGGGTTACTGTCACCGATGACAACTGGCAGATCACTGAGATCCGCAAGGAGCAAGAAGAAGATCCAGACCTAAACAAGTTGCTGAAATGGAAGAGAGAAGGAAACAGGCCGACCTGGGAGGAAATTGCTCATCTCTCTCGCAGGCTGAAGTCATATTGGGCTCAGTGGGACTCCTTACTCCTGCAAGATGGTCTTCTGAAAAGAGTCCTGGAGAGTGAAGACGGAACGTCGAACCGACTTCAGATAGTGGCTCCAACGAAGCGGATACCTGAGATATTAAAGTTACTCCATGACGGAACATCTGGCGGACACTTGGGTGTTCGGAAGACATTGGACAAGGTTAGGCAGAGGTTTTACTGGCTTAACTGCAAGGACGATGTAAAAGACTGGTGCAGGAAATGCGTGGTGTGTGCTACGGCCAACGGACCCCACCGAAGGAAGAAGGCACCCATGAGGCAGTACAACGTCGGAAGCCCTTTTGAAAGGATTGCAGTTGACATCGTAGGTCCTTTTCCGAGAACAGATGTGGGAAACAAATACATTTTGGTGGCTATGGACTACTTCAGCAAATGGGTGGAGGCCTACGCTTTACCCGACCAAGAAGCGTCAACAGTAGCAGATGTGCTGGTCAAGGAGCTCGTGAGCCGTTTCGGTGTGCCCCTTGAACTCCACTCCGACCAGGGGCGGAATTTTGAGTCGACGGTGTTCCAGGACATGTGCAAGATACTGGGAATAAGGAAGACGAGAACAACTGCACTACACCCGCAGTCTGATGGGATGGTAGAAAGGATGAATAGAACCATCGGAAAGCATTTGTCTAAGGTTGTCTCCGACCATCAACGAGACTGGGACCAGCATCTTCCTTTATTCTTGTTGGCGTACCGTTCCGCTGTCCACGAAACAACTGGCCTAAGTCCTGGGAAAGTATTGTTTGGACGAGAATTGAGACTGCCCTGTGACCTGAAATTCGGATGCAGACCGGATGAAGAAGTGGCTGGGGAAGACTATGTGTCGAACCTCCGAAGAAGAATGGACACCATGCATGACAGAGTTCGGTCATCTATTCAGGATGCAAGTGACAGGATGAAAGACCGTTACGATATAAATGCTGGCGATGGGGGTTACCAAGCGGGGGACCTTGTGTGGTTGTTCGACCCTAAGAGACGTCGAGGTTTTTCACCGAAGCTGCAGCGCTCTTGGGATGGCCCGTATGAGATTGTCAAGCGGATCAACGATGTCATATACCGCATAAGAAAGAGGCCGAACGGCAAACCACGTGTGGTTCACTTCAACCGGCTCGCACCATACCTGGGAGACTCGCCCGATGAGCAGAACATTCGAATTTGCAGAGTACCCAACGAAGAGCCAACATTCCACGAGTTCATGGAGCGACAGGACATCAGTCACGAGATTCGTTATGGAGTCACGACGGAAGTTGTGCTGGACTTGGTTGAATCACCCAGAGAACACGCACTGGCCCATTGTGCTGCTCAGGACATATTAATGTCAAGGGGACTGAGCAGAGTAATCCAGAAGAGGTTTGGCCGACCCAAGGTTATGGAAGACCAGAAGCCGGCCGTTGGAAGTGTCTTATACTCGGAGCAGAATGGGCGACACCTGTTTTACCTAATCGCAAAGGCACGCCCCGGTGAGAAATCCAGCTATCTCAACTTGTGGAACTGCTTGCTCAACATGCGAGACCATCTCCTGAGGCTCAACCTCACCAGGCTCAGCGTACCCAAGCTCGGATCCGGATTCGACGGGTTAGATTGGCGAATTGTGAGGAACATGCTCGAGGTACTATTCCAGCACACCGGCATCGCGATTCAGGTTTGCTGCTTCAATCCGTGGGCCAAGAAAAACACGAAGGAAACTGCCGATGGCGTACCAGTGGAGCAGGCTGCTCCTACCGTCACCACACTTATGGATACCTGTTCCGGGACGGAACAGTCTTAAGGAGGAGGTAGTGTTGCAAGCAGGCGAGAGGTTCAGGGCGGCTGGGGCCAGGCGCCCGGTAGAGTTGGAGTGGGGCAAGTAGGTGCGTGGAAGTGTCTCGACTAGCCGAGGGCGGGCTAGATGCTTGTGGAAGGGTCTAGGCCAGTACCGGCCAGGCGCCCGGTAGAGTTGGAGTGGGGACGTGTCTCGACTGGTCGAGGGCGGGCTAGATGCGTGTGGAAGGGTCTAGGCCTGCCCACCCCAGCGTATATAAATGAGCCGGCGTGCAGTCCAACAGCAGTTCTTTGGACGCAGGGCTATCTGCGAGCGTGTTTACATCAGTGATAATTCAAGTGTGACAGTGTGGATACTATTGTGACAGTCTAGGATAGTTTAGGGAATATTTTAATAGAATTAGTTTAGTTAAGTGAATAGTCTAGTGAATATTTTAATAGAGCTAGTTTAGTTAAGTGAATAGTTTAGTGAACTATAATAAGCGTTTTAAATTAGTGTTAAAATAAAGACGAGTCTAGTAGATATTGTGTTACTTATTTATTTCCTAGTCTGACCTACAACGAACTTGTAACAATATTAAATTTGGAACAGCAATTATGATGGATAAATGGAGAGACAATAAAAATATGAAACGAAATTTTTGATTCCCTATAATAAAGTAGTTAAGTTTTGTCTAAATAAAGATCATTGGTCGAAAACTAAATGTTTCCTGAGAAGGCGATTCCAGGGAGTCAGGCAGCACATTTGAAATTTATTCAGTGAGAAATATTCAACATTCATAGTGAAAAATATTCATATCAGAAATATTCAACACATTCCATTTGTATGAACGTTTAATTTATCTTTTTAGAAATCATGAATAAATTATTTTTACCCACAGTATTGTGCATAAACATTTAAACAGTATAAGTAAGTAATGTAAATAGTAAAAAATATTAATCTATTAAGTGTTAAATTTTAATTTTAAAAGAAGTACATATGCAACGAAATATTAGATAATTTTTAAATGCCAAGATTTTAAGTTTTAAATGGATTTATTACTGAAATCAAGGACTATATAAGGCAGCTTGGTAAATCGACAATTATTCTGTTTAAAATTCCCTTTATTCAGCTCATTTTTTCTGAGCGGATTTTAAGACTATCTTCTGTAATCAATTTAAAAATGATCCAAATTTCGTTGTTTTTAAATTAAGTTACAAACAATATTATAAAAGAGAATATTATAATTTTTTTCAAAAACTAAGGTAAATCATAGAAGTAAATATTTAATTTATTCATATCTTTTTGCAATTGAGACAATCAACTTTAACAATGAGTGTGGCCTATGCATTCCAAAATACTCTAAAAGGATGAGTGGATTTAATTGGCAGAGGTTATAAATAATATAACATAGCTAACGGCCATTTGCTGCAGGGGCAATGCACTAATGTTCCATATCATTAATAATAGTATTTGAACATGAGATATAACGAGAGAACATTACACATTAACACTATAACTTTGTTTTGTTTATTGGATTTAAAAACTTATACAAAATATGATTGTTGAAATAAATGACAAAAAGTCCTGGTATATATGTATAAAACACTTTATTATGTAGTATCGAGCTTTCGACCTGGAAGCCAGATCATTCTCAGATAAGCATTAACAAGAACAACAACAAGATAAAATCTCAAGATAAACACAGTTGTTTATCTTGAGAATAATCTAACTCTCAGATCGAAAGCTCGATGCTGTATAATAAAGTGTTTTATACATGTATATATACCAGGACTTTTTGTCATTTAATGTCAACAATCATATTACGCATTAATTCACCATTGAGATCTTCTTTGTTTAATAATGGATACTTACCTACAGATTCCATGAACTGATCATCGGTTGCCGGAAGTGGTTCCTTAGCAGCTACTTGCGGTGAGTCAACCATTGATTCTTCACCTACGCTTACTCCATCTTGACTCGATTGGTCTTCATATTTTTTCTTCTTCACGGAAAAATACGAAATATTTACTTGAATCATATTTATAAAATTAATTAATTATATATTTTCCTTATCTAGATATCAGTTTTTTAATTACCTTATGATGATGCCTCCTTTTCTTGTCATGATCTTTGTCCTTCTTTTTCTTCTTTTTTTTAGCTTTTTTATGAAATGATGAGGAAGCCGAATGACAAGACTCATCGTCCAAACTAACTACAGGTATGGGAACAAGGCTTCCAACAATACTGGTTGACCCACTGGCTGCCGTTGTTGTAGTAGTTGTTGTGGCTGCTCCCGATGGAGGCAGTCCAGCTCCTGATTGTGAAGCAGAGTTATTCGAAGGAGCTGGGGAATCAGGATGATGTTCTGGAGTTGAGGAACTTCCAACTTTTAATATAAGTTTCAAACCAGAACCTCGGTCAGGGCCACCAATTAGTCCGCCATTTGTATTTGTATTAGTATTCGTCCTAAATTCTGAAAATGAATTTTATTAAATAGTGGAAACAAATTTTAAAATGAAATTATTATGCATAAATCTAAAGTAATGGGATTTTTTATTATTTTTTTAAATCAAAGCGCTTCATTATCACTATTTAGTGGGAAATAAGTTTAGTAAAAAGGGATTTTTGATATTTTAAACTTCTGAATTTATAGTGACTAAAAAAAATGATTTTATATAGTATTCTAAACTTTTCGATTTTAACATTAATGCAATAGTCAGAGTTCCTTGAAGTAATTATGTGAAAGATGCAAAAAAAAAAAAAAAATAATGGTTTGTTTGCATTGCATTACTGAGAACAAGCAAAACTAGAAATTATAAAACTCGTATTTAAGCTAATATTTTTTACTGGAAATGGATGAGTGCACATCGTTCATTTTAATGAAAGGTTTTGATACAACATTCAGAATGCAATTAAAAAATGAAGGAAGTTAATTAACATATGATAGTGCTAGCGGTTTATACAAATTGGAGTTGATGGCAAATCAAGTTTTAGACTGGCTTACTTTTCTCATTCGTTCGAAATGTTGGAGAATTCTCATTTATCGGAAAGAGAAGTACGACTGGTTTTGGTAAATCGATATTTCGCACACACTTCAGCACACTCATCATCTTAAGATGTGATACTCCCAAGTCTTTTTAACAAATGATACTTCAAAATTGTTTTATTTATTTTTTTCTCATTAATAAAGGAAGAAACTAAAATAAGTACTCAAATGATGTTTTTGTTATTTCGTTTTTGTCGACTTCATGAATGATAAATGATTACAATGAAAATTTGTGAAAAATTCAATGTGGATAACTGCTACAAAGTGTTGATAATAAGCCACATTATTTAGGAGGTTTTCACAAACATCTCAAATTTTCTCACATAATATTTTCCAGGAAGGTTTTCTGAAAAGTTTTGTCAATTCATGGTTACATCAGTACACTAGCTGATTACTTCTGTAGGCTGTTTAGCCAATAAAGTTGCTTGGCTGTTGAACCTAACAGTAAAGTATCCCACTAAATTTCAGCAACATGAAAGAATTTTTCATCATTTGAAAATATTTGGAAACGAAACAAATTAGGACATCCAAGCCTGTATATTTAGAACCCTTATTAATCCGAAAATTAGAAAAAAACTTTGAATAGATTCAGAAGTATTTTTCTGTATTTATATATTGTATTAAATACTTTTCTTAATTCCTTTTAGGATTAGGCCTATACATTTGCCCATAAATTTAATAATTTTAAAGTTAGGGAATGAATGTATAAATAAAAAATCCAGGTTTAATATAGGTTCTTTAGAAAACTAAGAGAAACAATGGTTTAGCAAAACCTATAACACGGAAAAACTTAAAAATTTCGAAGTTCTCTATAAAAGTGGAGATGGCTGGAATTTGTAAAAAAATATAGTTCATTTCACCCAACACTAATTTATTCTCATCTCAACATGCAGTGTAAATCAAAATGATTCCTGATTAATTCTAAATTTTATTTACATTTAGAAATTTATTTCTGTTGAATTTTAATACATTTTTTTAGGCCGTTGATTTGAAATGATCTTTAAAATTCAGTTTTAATGCAAAAAAAAATTTACTACATTCACCAATTTAAATACTGGACAATAGTTACAAAAATATGCAGAAACTCGAAATTTTGACTAACCAAATTAAAAGCCATTAAAAAAAGCACTCTGAAACAAAAAATAAACAACATTTGATTGGATATTGTAATGTTATATTTTTTTTAATTGGTGTCTGAAAGGGAGAAGCATGCCGATAGGGATTTGTTTTTTTTTTCATAGCTTGGAGGCAAGTCTGTAACTGAAAGACAAATACCGTGTATCTACACAACAAACGGTTTGTAGCGGGCATTGATGATAAGCAGTGAATGATAACTATTACGACAGTAAATTTTATATTTTCTAATTACTTGTTTATAGGTTTGTACGCGTTTAGAGGTTATATTTCATGAACTCATAAATTACTTTAACATTATTTTTTAAACCTACCTGATTGCACTGAATATTAGTTCAGGAAGTAAATTTGAGAGAAATTATTGTACGGCCCTTAACTGCCCACGAATTTCACAATATATTAAAAATAATGTATCCAAAGTAGGAAAAGTGAAATATAGTATATCGTTACAACTATTCTACGAAAAGGAAATGCCAATCTAAGTATAATTAAATACCTACTTTTTATCATATTTAAGATAAAAGGGCTCTGAACGAAAAGGAAATTAAGAAATCGAAGAATCACACTGCAAAATGTCTTAAGCTAAGTATTTCGCGTTTATTATTATTACTAGGCTACAGAAAATGGAAGAATAAATTGGTAAGTTAAAAGTAAGATAATTAGCAAGATTAAAATCATCTCTGCTTTTCTAAATGAAATTCATTGTTTACATGTAAATATAATTATGTTAATCTTTGATGTAAGATTAATTTCGACACATATTTTATTCAAACTTTTCCTTAACTTTCAAACAGTTCTATCACATAAGCATACAATATTGAAATGAACTTTAGGGCACCTTCATATTTTTCTTTTTTATGCCTCTTATGCTTCTTTCCTGAGCCCACTGCAAAAACAGCATTTGCTGGAGGTACATCCACTGAAAACCAAGAGGGAAGGCATAAGTACACAAATGAAACTCAGAAAAAGTTGAAACTAATAGGAAATATGAATTTCATTCTCAAAAAGAAATATTACTTTTTAAAACACCGGTTCTTTTATATAATCTAAAAACGAATTAACACTGAACCTATTAAGAACACCTCTATTTTGTAATTTTTTGAATGTCTAAATTCACAATACTGATACATTATTTTTAAAAAAGTCAATAAATAAAAATACACAAGTATAAAAATTCAACCTATATACACATACTGGATCGTAAACAAGGCATCTAAAATATTACTTCCATCTAGAACATTGTAAACAGAGCATTCTACAACTAGAGATTAGTACTATGTTAGTTGCAATAAAATCCCCTAGAATGCAGAGCTTTGCGTTGTATATACAGTAAATAGATGATCTAGGAAATGGAAATATCGGCATTAATATCAATTTAAATAATGAAAAAATGTTATTTATGTAGTACAAAAACAAATATTTTCTTATTCAAACTGAAGTTACTATTATTTTTCGATTTTTTTTAAATTTTATTTTTCAACTCCCCACCAACTGATCTCTAGACACCTGTTGAGTTTTGATTTTAACTAGGGAATGTAAATTAGAAATTAGGAAGTTGTCAATTTATTTTTATTTGTGCTTTCTTTTTTTTTTGTTTTATTTATTTCATTTATGTTTATTCCTATACTGTTGTTAGATTTTTAAAACTTGTGCCTTACTGTTTGTGTTGTGTTTCGTTTATATTTACATCCAATTTTTGATTAAAACATGGTAAGGTTATGATTATATGACTTGATAGTTTTGTTTATTTAAAGCTTGATTACTATTTATTTTATATAAAAAAGTAATCAGATTCAAAATAATGGTTATATTTTTTTTAAAGTAATGTTTGTATGTTTTTGTCTTAAGTTTTAGAAAATTGCTTACAAAGAATAAAATACTTTTATAATTTGATTTTTTTTGTTTGTTACCACTCAGATATATTTAAAATTCAAACAATAAGGAATTATCCGTAAGGTTTCAGAAAGTGTCATTGTTGAAAATGTATCTCAGATTTTTAGTTTTTTACTTTTCTTGGATCCCTCCTTTAGATTGTAATCTCATGCTCTTGTAGCCTCTTGAC
Source organism: Triatoma infestans (assembly GCA_011037195.1). Taxonomy (NCBI): domain Eukaryota; kingdom Metazoa; phylum Arthropoda; class Insecta; order Hemiptera; family Reduviidae; genus Triatoma; species Triatoma infestans. The sequence continues at coordinate 9,107 of JAAEAF010005235.1, forward strand.
ACATTAACTGTTACCACATAAAGAGATTAGAAAAGAGTGAGACCAGAGACCGATTAGAAAACTAGATTTGCTAGTTACAATGAATAATAGTTAATATGACAAGTGAATTATGTTGACTGAGGTTAGTTATTCTTCTGGCAACGACCCACAAAAATATATATTTTTATTTTACTGCCCATTGACTGATAATCATTATATGTTTCTTCCCGCTTCAATTTCTTTTGATGCAACTTTTTTCAATTGTGTTATTGAATTCTTAGTTGTGTTTGCAAAATAAAGTTTGCTACGTAGTTTCGATTTCATAAAGAAGATTCTCTAGGATATAGGAAGATGAATGTTTTTGCCATATAGATCAGTAACCATTTATATTTCATAAGTTTTGAGAGCCTTTTTTTTAATAAAAAATAATGCATTAAATCATTATTACACACATACTAAATAACCATAAATTGAACTGTCAAGTTGGATATTTAATTCACATTTGAGACTATTCCAAATTTAGGCTAACAAATTTATCTTAATTTAAGCAAAATCATTTTTGAATAGATAATATGTATTTGTTTATTTGTGTACATGTATTTATTCAATAGGTGGTGAATGTTAAAACGGTACAAGATGACATTCCTTTAATTGACAGTCCTCAGACAGATGCTAGTCGACTACTTGAAGCTGCTCTTCAGCAGATGGATGGCATTATATCAGGTCAGTTTAAATCTTATTTTTTCATTTCAATTATCCATGTACTATAGTTTATATATTTTTTTAAAAGTAAATTAGTATAAAATGGTATTCAGATCGTACAATAATTGTACAATAATGTATTTTCTACAATAAATCTTTACAGAGCTCCTGAAGAAGGGCACCAATGGTACCCGAAACGTAGAGCAACAAAGAAATTTTTGTTTCTTTAAAAACTCCTCTGGCCATTGCCCTATAAACATCTCATTGTAAATTAGTATAGTTTGTTCCGACGTTCTAAATCAAGGTTTATCATCCTTGTATCATTTATTGGTCCTTTTTTAAAAAAAATGTTGTTTTTACATCTACCTCCTTTCATGGTTCTTGTATGCAAGAGCATACCAAAGTTCAGGAATGGATTCCATTGTCAAAAATGGGAAGAAAGTCTTTTGTATCAACGTCACAATACATGACCAAGACTCGATTTATCTTCAAATGATTCATGATGAATATATATATATACTGATTTATATTATATATATTATTCTTATATATACTAGTTCTACGATAGAGTATTTCAATGTTGTGTTTCTGTATATTTAATGTTTAAGGCTTATAACATGAATTACTGAAGTTAAATAGATGCTTTCGGGGTCATAGATGAAAATTTTCTTTGTAACGTTTTATTCCAATGAATTTTTGTACAAAGTAGATCTGATAAAAAAAAGGGTGAAAAAGCCGGTAACTTCGTTTTCATTCTTTAAAATGCGTTTCCTGTCTTTTACGTCTGTAGAATTTACATTTCTTTTACCCTGAAATTCCCAAGCATGTATAAAACAAAATCTAACAGTTTTTCTCTTAACCCTTCACAGATCATAAAATCTATCGCCTAAGATTCATAAATAAATGTTTTAACGATACTTTAGTAAGTCTAGTAAAAAATTCAATTAGCTGTTGTACGTCTTTTTCTTTTAACAAAAAAAAATAAGAGAAAGTAAAAAAGTGTAGCTAATTTCATTTCTGCTCTGTTTTTTAAATTTATTTTCAAGACATCAATAAATAAACTTAATGCATTGTAATCATGAAATTCTTGATATTAATCTCAGCATCATCTTGTAAGATTTAAATTATGGGCATTGGAAAATGGTGGAAAATTTGGAAAATATTGAATGAAGTAACAACTGAGTTAGATTGACCGCTAAAAATGCGTTACTTCCTTAAAAATAATTTTGAATTTTTTATATTATGTTTTCCAATGTCAGTTAGTTCAATTAGCTGACTGCTCTTTTCTTCAAGATGATACAAGCAAGGTTATTTATTTGGGATTGTTAGTATATTATTTATGTTTCTTGAAACATTTATATTAACACTTGGGGGACTAGCTGTCTGTTCCATTGGACTGTACCATTGGGAGTAGCAACATTTCACACATACACATTTTTTTATACTTTAAATTTGCTTGGTTGGTAAATGTGTGTATTGTGTGAACAGCATTGCTAAAAAATGAAAAAAAAAAACGCAGAATATTCAATCAAGACATTCCTTTTGGGTATCGCGGTGGGTTCCGGTGACTTACCTGTCAAAATTCCTCAACTGGAAATACTTTAGTAAATTTAGTACATTAGTACATTAGTACATTTAGTAAAAATTATAAGTTGGAGAAAATTTGTCAATTATAACTGTGTAAACTGCAATAAGAAAAAGTCTATGAGTAGATTTATTTGATATATTGATATTGAATATATCGATATTTGTTATGTAGTTGGTTCCGCAGAGCTGGAAAGCATCAGAGACATTTTCCGTGGTATTCTGCTTCATTTTGAGGTCATCGACCGGTTTCGGGCGTTTGCCCATCTTCAGGATGCGTTTTTCAGACAGTGTGACAACACAGACTTGAACAGAGCAAATTCAGGTTTACACACTGAGTGAATATGAATGTGAATATTTTACACACTGAGTTGTAAACTGAATATGCTCTGTGCAAGTCTGTGTTGTCACACTGTCTGACAAACGCATCCTGAAGATGGGCGAACGCCCGAAACCGGTCGATGACCACAAAATGAAGCAGGCGACCACGGAAAATGTTTGAAGTCTCCAGAAAGAAGAAGAAGAGTTTTCTAGAATAGAGGCATCCGCTTTCTCTTATCTTCCACTCTTTCGCTCACGTTTTGTATGTATGGGAGGGGGAGGGTGGGCTTGCATGCAAAGTATAATATAATATTTACAAATGAAAAAGTACAGGAAAGTTCAGCCTTGAAATTACGACAGGAATGTTTCCGTGAAATTTCATCAAGCATATAAATGTATTTTTCAGTTTTCCACGCTTTTCTTGAAAACTGCTCCAATAGTGTTCTTGAAACTTTGTATACTAATTTTACTTATATAGACGTAGTATTTTTGTAGGGGAAAAAAATATTTTAGAGAGTTCTTGAGATGGTAGCATGTGTCACGTTGTGATCTGAAACCCATTTCCCTTCATTGTAGGACTAGGTTCTTCCATTTGGCTAATATTGAAATAAACATTTATTAAAAATTTCAATTTTTGAGGAAATTTGGATAAAAGATTTGCTGTAAAAGATTAAAGATCTTTTAAAATAAAAAACAATATTATGTAACTTAATTAATTTAACTTTGACTGTATTAAAGAGCTTACTAATAAAGTTAACGCCACGAGCACTCGGGAAAAATGGATCAGCAAGGTTTTAGGTGATACAGCTTAGCTATTTAGAGCTTTTCTTGCTTGTATCGATGTTTGTAGTCCATTGTTGAGGAGATGCATCCACAATAATCTAAAAGAATTATATTGCAGCCCTTTTGGGTTTATGCATAAAATATAATCGTCTATATGTGAGGTCTGTGGATGATGGATAAGTTAAAACAACCATCAACTACATTGCAGACTCTGTGTATGTTGTTTGTCAGTGTAAGCGTTGTTTGTGTCTTTAGGTTGGGATACTCGCAGGGCCTCAAGATTCGTTAAGAAGTGGCTTCTCCTCTCCACTTCCTCCTAAGAGGGAGCTGAAACTGTCTATCAGCTTTGATTCAGTATTGCCATAAATAAGGGCAAAGCAACTGTAAAAATAATGTGCCTTTACACGTCGACACATAAAGATGCGCAATCGCAAGGTCAAAGAATTGTACCAGAACCCTGCTCATCGTCTTGAACACTGCTTTGGCTTGTTTGATACGAGAGCGAATCTCAGTCTCGTTATTATCAGTCTCAGTAACAACTATCCCAAGTTAGTCGAGTCTGTCTCAACTTGCGGGTTATAATCTTTCAGATGCACTCCTGGCAAATATGTTTTTTGTGATTACCATCCATTTTTTACTTCTTCACGTTGATTTTTCATACTCTTTTCGCTCATCAAAGCCTGGAAATAGCTCATGTTGGAAGCTAGGAGGACCGTAGTTGTTCACCCAGACAATTGGCTCCATTTATTACAATAGGCTCATGATAGAAATGAGGGGTGAGTAGAAATCGATATCAAATCATTAGTAATAGATCTAGATTATATAACTAGGTTCGTTGCTTGTCTGTGTTTTTTCAATGTAATATGACTTAGCTTTGTCAGTTTAGAATTTACGGTTCCCTCTTTAATTATGTGGTCCATCTGGTTGGTCCAGTTGGGACCGTAAGAATTGCTGTTAAGAGAAAAATTGTGTGACAGTTTCATATCATAACCTTACTAATAATAACTTAGTAATAAAGACCTCGCCAGCAAGGACACTCTTTAAGTAAATATGTTAAATTATTGGGTTCTCTCAGTAAAAAACATTTTCTTTTTTCTTCTATTTGTCTCAATATTTATTAATTATGAAAAAGCTATATGGTTGAAATAAGTCAATATTGGATGATCAGATTCTCTGGTTGGTGACCAAGAAATACCTTTTATACCTCACCCGATCTTCTTGTTTCCTTGTATAGTATAGCATGATATTCTCTTCCAGTAAGTAAAGGAGTTTAGAGAGAGAGTAGGTCGTTGATTGTGTGTGTGTGTGTGTGTGTGTGTGTGTGTAGTTGTGTATAGTGAAGTAAGCATTGCCAGCAACAGATGAGAAGGTTACCCATAGGGTGGCGGCAAGAAGAGGAGCGCTTGTATACTACTGCTACTACTACTATCTTGGGAGCCTACCGCCCCTTTTTTGGGGGCAGCATTGGAGGTGGCGGTTGTTAACTTCAACCCTCTACCAACCCTTTTTCAGTATAGCCGACAATCTCGTGTTGTGTACATCCTACGATATATAGATAATATTTTCAACACTTCATACGTGTGTTTGGATTATTTAATTTAATTGATAACCATGTTCGTTCAGTAAGTTTATTTTAAATTGTTGTCTACCAATTGACACAGTTGCAGTTATTGTTTATTATCATTATAATTTTGAGTTTATTTATTTAAATTAAATGAATTAAAAAATTAAGTTTATAATGAAAGTGACCTTAGTCACTTTCAATATATCTATATCCAATATCTTACTATACTTCGATTACATTCTCTGGTTTTTCCAATGTCAAGTCTTATTTAATTTATTCACTAAAAGATAGCGTATCATCTCATTGCTATATCACTACTTAGTTAAAGAATTTGGTTGTGGTAATATGTGAATTTCAATGCCATTGTTGCTTTTATGAGCAGTTTCGCGAAAGGTTTTTCCGTGCAAGTTCACGTTTTGAATTTTTTTTTTTTTGTAAACAATAGATTTTGGCTGATGTAAACAGCATTCTCAGACACGAAAAATTTGGACTTAATATTCAATTTCAATGATAACGAACTTATGGAACGCGTGCCAGTGGCACATATGTAAATTTTACTAGCACGAGAAGAATTATGAAAGATTAACTAATTATAGTTCCACCAATGAAAAACTAAACAGACACAACTTACCGATGAGTTTCTTTATACATACAATCATCCACTATTAGCATTGTTGTTGGGATCTATCACAGCAAACCGATTGAAAAGATGAATGTGGTTTTGAGTTTACTCCTTTGTTCAATTTAGGGTCGGGTAGCTTTGAAATATGTATAATATAAAATTATAGTAATTGGATTTTAATAATAATAATAATAATAAAATTTTTATTGTTTCGGTGGAGAAAATTATTTACGGTCCATTATTTAATATTCTAGTTTACATTTTTTTTTTTTTTGGAAAAGTAACAATATCATTATTTTATATGCTACTTTTATATTACTACTTGTTTTTTCAAATACATTTTTCTTCTACCTAAGCTTGCGAGTTATTATTTTCCAAAATGAATTTTATAAAAGGTAGTTCATGAAATAGAACGACTGATGAGTCTACTTGGCATGTAAATTACTAAAAGTGATAAAGTGTGAACCAAGTATAATATATTTAGTATCGAAGATACAGTAACAAAAATCTCACTAATATAGTGAATTTTTTTACAATTATATAATAAATTAAGTAGTAGTTGAATTTTTAATTTTATTTGTTATTACTTAATTTGTGTGAAATTCCATGCTAATTTTTAGTCTTTACGAGGTGTGACAATTTAATTCCCAGAATGGCCGCGTAGTATCGCTCGTGAGGTAAATTGTATCAAATAACGAAAAATATGCGTAAATTTCAAGCTGATAGAGCTAGTTGTTAGTTAGCTATTGGGAAGGTAATAGATATTTGCGTCTACGCTTTGGCGTAAACATGGGTGAAAATAAAAATGATGGGACATTATTACTAACAGAGTGCGTGACAAACGATCAACCAACAATGCTATTCAGAAGCACGGCAGAGATTATGAGATGCTCTTCGAAGGGAGAGACCCACAAACTGTAGCCTAACAGATGGATCATTAATCATGACAATGCTCCAAGTCACAGTGCGCTCACTGTCCTGAAAGAATTTCTCGCCAAAAAAGCAATTACCCACCACTTAGATTTACCTATACTTTAGATTAACCTATTTCTGATTTTTGGCTATTTCCAAAATTAAAAGTTGCATTGAAAGGACAAAGATTTTATGATATAACTGATATCCAACAAAATGTGAGGCAGCTGTTCAAGAGTAATGCGGTAAAATGAGTTCGCAGGCCTGCTTTTATAATTGGGAACGCCTTTTAAGTCATTGTAAGTCAGAGAGCCCAGGAGAGTGCGTGAAGGTGTCAGTGCCATTAGAATCCCACTTCCACATGTATATTTTTTAAGGAATTAAATTGTCCTACTTTGATTACGGGAATAAAAAGTCGGCAAAACAAGTTTTATTAACTTTTTATTTTCTCTTTTACTTTCCTATAAGAGGAAATAATTTATTTGAAAATTGAATTGAAAGAAACTTGGAGAAAATTGAAAATAATCTTTGAATAATGGGAAGATCCGGTTGATGGATGTTGAACCTTAACCTAGTGATATGAAATTTAAATTTTGAGAAACGCCATAAATTATTTTTTTGAGCCAGCAGCCCTTCCTTATTAAGGGACAATTTTGTTTTAAAATTTCTCATACATATTTTGAGATACCTTGATCTCTCCCCTCCCCCCCCCAATAGGTTTTTAAATAAATATTGGTGTATACGTATGTTGTATGTGTCTTTGGGACTTTTGTGATCAGCATAACTAAAAAAAAGGGGGGGGGAAATAACGGAAAGTTTAAATTTGATTTGTTCTACTAGTGGACACGACAATAAGGTTTACGGCCAGATCGGTCTACCGGAAGTACCGGAAGTATTACTGAATGGATTGTTCTACTATTTTTTTTTTTTTTGCTATTTTCTTAAAACCTGTTCGAACGATTTTCTTTAAACTTGGTATATCAATTATTCATATAAAGAGCTATATTTTTTATTTGAAACATTTTTCTGGGGAAATTCATTTAAAAAGAGTTTTGGAGGGAGTTATTGAGGTGGTTTAGGCTTCCATTGCCAAATGCCAAGAGCCATTTCCATACGAAATATATTCAATCATATATCATGTATATAATTTTAATAAGAATTAAATGTTATGCCCACTTTCACATTTTACTTTTTTACTCTCTTACTCTAAATGGCAATCATGCCATTTTTTCTAAAATTGAATTTTCACCGGAAATACATGTTTTAGGATCCTCTGAATACGAAAAAAATGTTTTTAGCGAATGGTCTGTATGTATGTCTGTGTTAACAGAATATCTCATAAACGAAAAGACGCAGGAAGCTCTCAAACTTGATATTATTCCATTTAGTCACTACCATCGCATCTGACATGAAGATTTCTGATAAAATCTTATCAACCGGAAGTGCCACTTTACTGAATGTTCTTTTTCTCTTCAGTTTTTCGTGATTTTTCTCGAAAATGGCTCCAACGATTTTCTTTAAACTTCGTACATACATAAATACCTATCACTTTTATTTGTAATATTTTACTGGGAAAATTGATTTTTTTGAGGGTTCTGTGTGAAAATCTTCTAAGGAATCATTTCAGTATAATTTCAGTACCACCTTTACAATATTAGAATTCCAAATTAAAAAAAAAAAAAAAATTCTATTATCAAGAAGTGCAACTTTACAAAATAAGTTGTTTTTTTTTGAATTTTCTCGAAAACTATTATAACGGTTTTCCTTTAAACTCGGTATACTAACATATATTTAATTTTTTATTTCAAATATTTTTACTTTCTCTTTCTTACTCCTAGTAAGAGGAAGTATTGTAATGTGTCAAATTTTTGATATCGAGTTTTCACCGGAAATATCCGTTTTGAGGTCCCCTGAGTCCAAAATAGTGGTTTTTAGCAAATGGTGTGTTTGTGTGTGTGTGTGTGTGTGTATGTATGTATGTATGTATGTGTGAACAGCATAGCTCAAAAACGAAAAACCGTAGAAATTTGAAACTTGATATTCCGTTTAGGTATCACCATGGGACAGTACGTTATCTGTCAAAATTTCTCAGCCGGAAATACCACTTACTAGTTGTTTTTTTTTTTCGTTTTTGCGATTTTCTCAAAAATGGCTCCGAAGATTTTCTTGAAACTTCGTATATAAACCAAACATGCAATGGTCTACATGTTTTATTTAAAACATTTCTCTGGGAAAATTCATTTAAGGGCACTTTTAGGGAAGGAATGTTACAGCTTCCTCTAAATTGCTATCATAGTTGATTATAAAATAGTGATCATCCAAACAAAATTAATTAGAAATAAATAGATGGCCAAAATTCCGAGTTTTAAGAAATTTTTGTAAACCGGAAGTGCGCTTTTACTGAACAGTTTTTTAGTTTTCGACGAATTTAGTTAAATTTGGTACACAAACTATAATATTTGTCAATTATAATTTTGAGAACTGGTGTAAGAGAAAGTTGTTGATGTGAGTGTTTCACATCAGATTTTTCTTAAAAACTATTATTTGGGATAGTTTTGTGAAATTTTCTGGTGTTAATTTCAAATTTTATATGTGGGGTTGGTTCAGTGTCTTTAGAGCGCTCTATTGGATCACAATATAATCATCATTTCTCTAACTGCCAAGATATTAGTATAGTTGGTACTTATCCCCCAGCATCTCAATAAATTTTAACTTTAAAGATAATTTGTTATTTTATATATAATTTTATTAAAAGGAGGAGTAAGAGAAAATCTTGTGAGTGACCAGATTTTTTTTTTTTTTTTGAAACATTTTTATCGAGTATACCAAGCTTTTCCTTTATAATATTGAAATCAGTAAATTGAATAAAAATTCCATGTTTAAAGTAAATTGCCGTTAGAGAAAGATCTTCAGATTTTTTTCAGTGAATTTTTTTTTTTTATGGCCTATCAATTTTTAAATGAAACTTGTATTTACATTTTTTTATTACATTAATTTATTGTTTACTTATTTTAAATATTCAAATAAATAAATTGTTTATAGGAGCCAGTAATAATATTAATAACTACTACTACTAATAATAATAATGGAAATAGTGAAATTCCTTTTACCACTTCCAAATGTTGATGAAATTCCTGACGCCTGTAAAGAGTGCGGCTGACTGGCAGCTCACTTCCTAACCTACATATCTCCCCTTATCTTTTCCACCCTTTTGGATAGTGAATTAAAATACTTTCACTTTTTATTTTCTTTTTCTGCACTATTTTTGTTTGTTTTTTTTAACTTTTAATTAATTTTTTGCTTTATTTCGTATTATTATGGGATAATAATTCTTCATATATGTAAAATAATACTTTTTATTAGTATTAGCTTTCCCCACCCTTTTTTTCAAGTTGTTAAGTTTGGACATATATGATGTTGTAGGGGATTATTGCACTGCGACCTGAAAGATTTATTGTGCCTCTTGAAACCTTCTCGTAGGGCACTGCCGGCTTCTAAGCAGAGTTCTATAGCTACAGACAACACTGCCCAACACGGGTCAGTGAAGGGTAGAGGTTTTTAAGGAGAAAAAATCTAAGGGCATGCTGGATTCGAACCCGGTACCTCCGCGTTGCTAGTCTAGCGCGCTACCACTGAGCTAATCTCAACATATAGTGTTAAACTCTTACTCCTGTTAATACAACTGAATATAAATTAGCCAGTTTTCTTTAAACTTTTACTTAAATATAGATAAGTGATATGAGAGGGGCGAGTCACCAACTTACTGATCCAGACTGGTATAGAAATGTTTACATTGTAGTGCAGAAGAAACCACCAATAATAATGAACAATTTTTACAGAAAAATGTTTACCAATAAAAAGTGGTGATAGGTTTATATCTATACAGTTTAGTATTCCAAGTCTAAATAAATAAAATCTTTATGAAATTACAAAAAAAAAAAACAAACGAACACCCAAATTCATTCTGTAAAATCGTACTACCGGTCAATAGATGTTCTACAAATTTGGAAGTGCTTCAAATGCTTATTAATATTATATAAGTGTGTGATAGATGCCAGAAATATATTTTATTTGAAAAATATCATTATTTGAAAAATATTCTAACATTCGCTGGCAAAAAGGGTACACCCAGGTAGAAGAGACTATCGTTACAGAAGAGTTCATAGCACTTGGTTAGCTTTGTCTTTTGCCTTTCTCAAAGGGGAGAATTTGAACTACGAAGAGAAAGCATTCTTTCAAGAGAGAGAGTCTAAATTCTGCACTTAACCAGACCAGTCTGAATTAGACATTGAACCAGAACATTTGTATCAGGAATCGCTCTCTTAGCATCAGTGCCAGTCATAAGTTAAAACATAACGAGTTTAATCTAGCTAAGTTTCCGTATATTAATAAGCATTATTGTGTTATTGAAAAATATTTAAATTTCTTTAAAGATAATATATATTAATTTAATCTACCAGTGTTTTCTTAATTATTTTTCACTACTTCTCTACTTCTCTTCTCTTTAAACATACACACAAGCCCTTTACAAAACCTCTCGTACTACACATACTTACAAACAATACAACACCCAATTATATTTCAAGTGCAAAACCATACATTGTACTGAATTAGTACCTTAGAGAAAAGCATAATGCTATAATACAATATCCTCAGAACCCCCCCCCCAACCCCTCCCCGAAAAAATTAATTATCCCAGGAAAATATTTCAAATAAAAGATAATAGATATTTATGTGTGTAAGCTGGCATAAGAAGCTTAAAGTAAATCTTTGGAGATGTTTTTACGAAAAACTTTGCGAAATACTAAAAAAAAGAAAACAGTAAACTCGACTTCCTGTTGATGGATTTTGTCCGAAATTTTCTTGTCAGTTGCGGTGGTAATGAATAACAAGTTTGAGCTGCCTGTGATTTTTTTAAAAAAAATATTTTGTTCACACACAAACACACACACTCGTAGAGAGAGAGAGAGTGTTAGAGGATTAGACAATTTCGTTAAGACGAAGTTACAAAAAAAAAAATCTGGCGTGACACTCACACAACTTTATCTTTCACATTTTCTTTCAATTTAATTAGCAGATTTTTCTTTAAAAGTACCATGTATACAAGCGTTTACACTTGGGCTGCCCATAAAAAAAGGTGGTAGGAATTTTACATGTATACCTGAGTGTGTATTTTAGTGGCAGTTTAAAAATTTAAATCTAACTTTTAGGTCGATCAACTAGTTTCGGAAGCGGAAAAAGTTGTTTTAGTTTTTTTGTTTGTTTATTTATATTTACAGTCTGTAATAATACAATAAGTAAATGTGAGCTTAGATAAATGTGGCGTGAAGGCTTGAAGGAGGTGGCCAATGCCACTCTTCCTGTTCTTGTTACTCCTCTTCCTGTGACAGGAGGTCCCTGGCGCTTCAAACGTTTGGAACGATTCCCAGGAATGGTTAGGGAGGACAGGTTTGTGACGTGCGGGTTCGTGTGTGTTCCCAGTTTGCTGTAGAATCGTTTGTAAAGTTGTTGTGTTAGGTCGTGTACAAATGGGATTTGAAGGTCAGTATGTAGCATCATGTTAGAAACATAATATGAGCATTGTATGATTATTCGCAGTATCTTGTTCTGTATGGCTTGTATCCGTTTAGTGTGTGTCGGTTTGGCAGTTCCTCAGAGTTGTAGTCCGTAGGTTCATAATGGTCTTGTTATGGATTTGTAGATTTGAACTTTGTTTTTCAAGTTTAATTTAGATCTTTTGTCAAGTAAGCGTTTTACTAGGAAGTATCTGGTTTTCATTGACTGTCGAGTTTTCGTTACGTGAGTGTTGCAGTCAAGCGCCTATCTAGGTAAGAGTCCAAGGTATCGGATGTCTTTTTCGTGTGGTATACCAGTATTGTTAATATACAAGTCGGACAGTTTGATAGTCTGAGGGTGAATTAATTATATTATACTCTATATTAATACTATTATATTAATACATTTTGTTTCATTAATTTTGATTTTCCAAAGCTTGAAGTGTTCCTGTATAAGCGTCTTGTATAAGTGTTCCTGTGGCGTCTTTGTGAGTTGAAAGTATTGTTTCAGTTAAAAGTGGTATGCATTTATGTACTTAAAGAAAAGAGAATAGATTTTAAAGAAAATCGTTAGAGTCTTTTTCGAGAAAATATCGAAAAACTGAGAAAAAAAAACATTCAGTACAGTCGTACCTCTGGTTGTTGGATTTTGTTCGAAACTTTCGTGTTAGATACAGTGGTAGTACCTAAATGGAATTACCAATTCGAGCTTCCAATAATTGCGGTAAAGTGAATGTTCTTTAATATTATATGATTTAATATTGACTTTTTTAGATCGTTATTACAGTATTAATACTGTTTATCCCCCACCCCCCAGTAGGTGCTCTTAGTTAGAGAGATGAATGTAATGGGCCATCGGAGGCTTAATGGTTTTTATAAAAAAAACAGACGCGTAATGCATTCTTCTGACACCCCCTTTTTTTTTAATTCAACCTTATTCTGCTTTTAATATTTTACACAGTAATGGCTAATCAGATGTTAGCTTATAGTTGTTGGAAGACATTTTATTTCTCTGCATTTTAAAGTTTTATACGCTTTATAAATAAATTCGAGATTTTTTAAAATTTTTATTTTTTAATGTTTGTAACGTCACGTATCAAACCCTCGAGGGGACTGGGGCGGGGGTGGTTGGTCCAAGGATCAAACACTCGGAACCCATGGGTAAATTTCCCAGCATCTTCCAGGCGGAGATATACGCTATTGGAAGGTGCGTTCAATTTAACCTCGATAGGTGATATAGGAATCAGGAGATTGTAATCCTTTCCGATAGTCAAGCAGCCATTGGAGCTCTGGGTGTACCAGTTATTAACTCTAAAATGGTTTGGGAATGCCTAGATAAACTTAACGATCTGGGCAGCAGGAACAAAGTTGCACTCTGGTGGGTGCCGGGGCATGTTGGCATTGAAGGGAATGAGATGGCCGACGCCCTGGCCAAGACAGGCGCTATGACCCCACTTCTGGGGCCGGAACCTTTTTGTGGGATTAGCGACCAGTTTCTGTTAGAGGAACTTAGGAAGGAGGAGGAGACGAAGAGATCTCAACTCTGGTACTCCCTCCCCGGTTTGCGGCAGGCCAAGATCTGCTTGGGAAATTATAACCAACGGAGATCGGAGGCCTGCATCGGATTGAGCAAGAACAAGCTCTGCGTTCTTACGGATTTCCTCACGGGGCATTGCCGACTTATAGGACACCTGGTGAAGCTAGGTTTGGAAAGTGATAGCTCATGCAGATTTTGTGGGAAGTTGGAGGAAACTCCATTACATCTCCTAACAGACTGGGAGGCTGCCACTCAGAGAAGATTCAAGAACCTGGGTAGCTACCAGGTGGTAGGGATATACCCTGGGTACCAGGAGAGGGATATACCCTCTCTAGAGCCCGTCAGGGTATTGGGATTCCTCAGGGACCTCAACCTGATAGAGGTTTTGTAGAACGGATGTTCAAAGGACATCTGTTCGGGTGCGGTGGGCAATAACCTGCGGCACCCAGTGGGCATAGCACAATAGATCGAAAGGTCGCAGTGCATTGGCCCCTCCAAAAAAAAAGGAAATAAAAGAAACACGTATCGTCCTCTATCTGTTTAAAACTTTCTTGCATACTGCCAAGAAATGACAAAATGAAGTTGTCAGTCTTTTTTGTGAAGCCTATTTTTACATTCTTTCTTATTCTGTCACAGTTGGGATCAATTTCAAATTCTCGAAATTTAGTTTTCATTGAAAATTCACTTAGTACGAAAAATTTGTTTCAGTGAACGGTCTGTGTTTGAACAAATTATCACGTAAACAAAAGAAATGTTACAGGAACTTCAAAGTTAGTATTCCGCAACACCTCCGCATATTAGCGATCACATGTATCATCAGGAAATGCAATTTTACTAAATGATTTTTTTTTTTCAGTTTTCTCAAAAATGGCTCCAAAAATTTTTTTCCCAACAAAGTTTAAAGAAAATAGTTGGAACTAAAAAAAACATTCATTTTGCTCAAAATCTTCGTATCCGATGAGGTGGTAGTATCTAAGCGGAATTCAGTTTGTGCCGCCCCTAAGTTTGAGTATCCCGCGATTTTTCGTTTTCCAGGTATTTAGATTATACATACAAACTATTTTTTTTAAAAAAAAACTTTTTTCGTACACAGGAGTCCTCAAATTATGTATTTTTAGTGATAACTCAATTTAGAAAATTTGTCACGATGGAAATACTACGGAAGTAATACGTTCGGAGCTCCTTCTTCTAGATTCCTGTCTTGTAAGAAAATATTAAATGAAACAGGGTCTATATAATGGGTATGAGATGGAGAGAATTGAGGTTTATGAGATATTAAACTGGAAGTAATGCTGAACACTGTATAATAGAACGGTTAACACAAACTGCCTAGACTTTACACGAATATATAAAATGGTAGTGAGAGATTTAGAGTGAGTAAAGAGAAAGGTTGTTGACGCGTTGTAACTGCTATATGAACTATTGCAAGACTGTTGGACGACTCCCTTCTATGGCTAACGCAGCTGTATTTAAACAGATTCTCTCACTCTAGTCTGGCCTAAACTAGAGAGAGTCAGACTGTCAATTTTTGTCTCTCTGTGTGTTTCGGCCCCTATTATATATATGTTCCAATAACAGTTTAATTAGTATTAATTACAAATTTCTGTCAAATTATTTCGTAGATTAGCGTGTCTACTATCAATAAACATACAAAATTAATTTTTTTTCTTTTTTAAATTTAATTAAATTATTTAATATTGTATTACTCTTTTCTGTTGAAGAATGATAGGTAATACTGGGGTAGAAATATAGTAGAGTTCTGCTCGATGTGGTCCATTAGCTGAAAATTTATATTCTAACCATGTCTTACTTTTTCTTCTTCTACTAAGAGACGGTTGTGGCTGGAGGCGGCCAAGGTTCCTTCCCTTCTTGTTCCACTTTTCCTTTTTAATCAGGCCGCCTTCTTCCTCTAAAAAATGAACCTTAAAACTTTTATTATGACCTCTTTTTTTTTTCCTCAGTTCCTTTTAACTCTACTTCCGAACTTCTCTTTTTCTTTCGTCTTTATATTCTACTTTTTCTCATACTTTTTTTTTTTTTTAATTTATGAGATTATTTCTGTGAATTATAATTTAGTTAATATTAATGCCTTACTAGGTTACTAATTGCTTTTCGATTACGTTTCTATAGTGTTCCTGTTTAAGTAATATGGTTAAAATTGGTTTTGAGCAAATTCTAGGTTCCAGAAAAATGTTTAGTTAAATCTCTTTTATATAATAGAGGAATAATTAATTAATGTTGTCACATAATCAGCTGATACCCTGATGCTGCCTTCTTACAATTATCAACGCTTGTCTGCATAACCGCAATACAACGCCACAGTCGCTACTCTCCGTGCAAGCTGACACGCCCTTATTTCTGCCACCGTTGGGCTAGTCATCTGTTTCTGGCAAAAATTCTGCCCCAGCCCCCCCCCCCCCTTCTCCTCCAGGATTTCCAATCTAAGTAGAGTCCGAGATGAGTACTACATCAATAATTCATCACAACACAATTCACTCTTGGGCGAGTCAACTATACTTTTCTCTATCTAAGTTGCTAATTCCTTTTTCACACTTTACTTGAATTTTTACTCTAAATGAAGTCTTGATATGAATGTTTTTAAGTTAACATTTAATTATAGTGCTATTTTGCAGTGTAGTTTTTCAGTTATATCTCCACCTTTTCCATTAAATTCCACCATCCTATGTTCAAATTATATAAAAAAAATTTTTAACTTTTATCTTACAGTTGGTAAGAGGAAGTATTGTGATGTATCAACATTTCGAAATTAAGTTTTCATAGAAAATGTCAGTTTTGAATACCAGGACAAAAAAAAAAAAAAACAATTTTTTTTAGAGAAGGTCTGGTGTGCGTGTGTGAAAAATGAAAAATGAAAAATTGCAGAAAGCATTAGATCCCATATTTCATTTAGGTACCACCACAATGGTTTCGTGATAATTCCGATCAAAGTCAGCCAGTCGGAAAAAAGTCAATACTTTTTATGAAGGTTTTTTCGTGATTTTTTTTCGAAAATCCTCTCCCCCCGCGCGACAGACTTACTTTGCATTTTCGAACTACATATTTTTATTTGAAATATGTTTTCCAGGAAAAAAGTGATTTTTTGGGGGAATTCCTGGGGATTTGGCAAGTTTATATCTAAGTCATGCTTTCCAAAGTTTTGTTTAAGGATTGATAGTAGAAATTCGGCTAGTTCAGTTTTCTTTGCTTTTTCAAAAAAACTTTTTTCAAAAATTTTTAATTTTTTTTTTCCATAGAGATATAAGAGAGAGGAAGTAGTACGATCGTGTCAAATTGTCGAAAATTAACTTTCACCGGAAATACGTGTCTTGATGTATTACTGAATAGAAAAAACCAAAAAATCTCGTGTGAAACACTCACATGACTTACTATTATATATAAAATGAAAAATTTTCTTTTAACATTAAATTTTTGCTCATTTGTCGTAACACAAATATAGAGGTAGTGGGGGAATAAGTACCAATCAACTAACCCAAGCAGGTAGGGAAGTGAAGAGCGCACCAGAAACATAGAACTGTGATGGATGCCAGAAATATAAAAATATATTTTATTTCAAATACACTGGCGGTCAAATAAACCGGCCCACCTTGAATTTTACGTAAAAAGTGCAGATTAAAGAAATATTTTTGAGCCTGAAGTAATAACAGGTATATGACAGGTCAAAGGGCATTACTATGCTTTAATCCTTTTGGGGAAAAGTTCATAATTCTCTCTAGGATTAACGATAAATAAAATATGAACTTTATCAGTTTGTCTCCAGTTACATATTCAGTCGTATTGAATTTTCATTAGTGCTTTTTGTTTTCTTGAAAAACAATATTTCTTTCTTTTTTTTCTTGAAAAACAATATTTTTAAGAAAGTAAAATGGTTTTGGATGCCGTGTAGTCGCTCGGATTATTGCTTTGGTTGAGGACGCCCGAAGCCAGCGATACGAGGCCAGAGTCCTCGAGCTGCCTGAAACAACGGTTCGGCGGGCAGTCCAGAGATACCGGGAGACAGGAAGCTACACTGGGAGGCCGGGATCAGGACGTCCAAGAGCGACAGGTCCAGCTGATGATCGCTTCGTTGTTATGCAGACCCTCAGAAACCGCTTCCAGACATCTGTTGAGACCTCTCACCGACTGCGTGTCGTTCGGGGCACAGATGTCAGCCCGCGAACAGTACGGAGAAGGCTTCCTGAACTTAACCTGCATGCTAGGGTCCCCGCTTCCGGCCCTCTACTCACTGCAGCACACCGAGCAGCTCGCCTTCACTTTTGTAGAGAACATGCCGCCTGGACTGAAGATGATTGGGCCTCTGTTCTGTTTTCTGACGAGTCCAGATATAGCCTATATAGTGCAGACGACGAGTTCGAGTGTGGAGAAGACCAGGTGAGCGATATGCTCAGAACAGTATAGCGGAAGAGTGCAGTTTGGAGGAGGTTCGGTGGTGGTTTGGGGTGGAATATGTTTAGAGGCAAGGACAGACCTCCATGTGTTCCGATGGCCGACGCTCAATGCACACTCGTACATCACCGACATCCTCGAGGAATATGTGATACCTTTTGGCTCGTTTATTGGTCCCCATTTCCTTTTTATGCAGGATAATGCCAGGCCGCACATTGCAAATGTTGTACGGGACTACCTGGATGAGGTTGGTGTCCGCACCTTGGAGTGGCCAGCTCGCAGCCCGGACCTCAATCCTATTGAGCATCTTTGGGACCAGCTGGGACGTCCATCCGTCGACAACAGAACCCTCCATGTGACCTCCAAGAGCTGAGGACTGCCTTGGTACGTCAATGGGACCAAATTCCTCAAGATCGGGTAGCCAACCTTATTCGCAGTATGCCTACAAGAGTACAGGCCGTTATACAAGCAAGGGGAGGCCACACTCGGTACTAGAGAATCAAATTTCATTAATTAAAAAAATATAGAGGTGTTTATTTTTTCTTTAAAAGTGTTGTTTACAAATGTTCATTTGATTTATTTTACATTTTAGATTATTTTTTTTAATGAAGTTTTATTGTTTTTCCCTTTATTTGTAGTATCCTACAAACAGAATATATCGGACTATAATTAGGTAAAAAAAAAAATTACAAATTTTCTTCTGTTGGACAAGAAATAACAACGAAATTCAAAGTGCGCCAGTTTTTTTGACCGCCAGTGTATATAAAAATTATGAAAAAATGTAACATTCGCTGGCAAAAGGGGACTATTCAGGTAGAAGACCACCATTGTCTTTTAGAGTTCATAGAACTCGGTTAGCATTGTTTACCCCTTCTCACAGGGGAAGATATGAACGAACAATTAGAAGGCATTCTTTCAGGACAGTCTGTATTAGACATTCAAGCAGAACACTTGTTTTTCACTCTCTTAGCATCAGTGCCAGTTCCACAATATATTAATAAGTTTATACATTCTTTGCAAATAACTTGTAGTTATTATTTTAATAGGATATATTTATTGTTAACTGTTAACAGTGGTGACTACCTTCTTATTTCTGATACTTCTCTCTCTCTCTTAAACATATATACTCACAAGCCCTTTACAAAACCGCTCACGCCACATACTACCACAAACATACCACCAATTACATTTCAGAACCAACAACATATAATTGAAAAATATAACGCCACAAATTTTTGCAAAACTATATAGAAATCAACTTTTTTTTTTTTTGGAAAGATGTTTCCAATAAAAGTGATAGGCTTATATCTGTAACAGTCAGCATTCCAAGTTTAAAGAGAAATGTTATAGCTTTTTTCAAGAAAATTCCAAAAATATCTATTCTAGCAAAAACTTATTCAGTAAAATCGCACTTCCGGTCGATGGATTTTTATCCAAATCTTTTGTATCATATACCATTGTAATAAATACCTAAGCTGGGTCAAGATTGAATTTCCTATGATTTTTTATTTATTTCCGAGATGTCCTGTTAAAACACACACACACACAGAATTTCAAAACTTGTATTTCCGGTGAAAACTCAATTTCGAAAATTTGACACGATCGCAATACTACCACGTGTTTTAAAAGAGAAAGTAAAAATATACTTAACTAAATATGGGTAAGAGAAAAATAAGAAATCATAAGAAGCTCAAATTTCATATTCGGTTTTGTGGCACCAGCTGGACGTCCGACTTTACAATTTATCAGCTTTTCGGGGAGGAGGGGATGATTTTCTTGAAAATGGCTCCAATGATTATCTTTAAATTTTGAATTCAAATTACAACATATATTGAGGTCTTACACACTTTTATTTGTAACATGTTTTGAAAAATTTCATTTTCAGATTTTCTGGGTAAAGAGAGGGATGTTACATTTTCCACTAAATTCTAGATAACACTAAGATTCTGATTCCTATAAAATATTTACAAGAATCACTATTTTTCTTCAACATTCCAGTTGACTGGAAATTGAACTTAACTGAAAGGTTTTTTTTTTCATTTTTCTGCGATTTCATCAATTAAGATATCAAACTCTTTAAACTTGATATACTAATGTAACGGGGGTCTGAATCATTAAAGATTCATAGGATCCGAAGAGCGAAGAAGCAGACACTAAACGAATCAAAGGTTAGTTACTCCCCCCCCATCTAAGCCAGACTAGGAAGGGAGAATTCGATTTATATATACATAGCGACAGCAGAACAGTTGAGGACAGTTTTACAACAATAGATCCAGTCAGCAACCCATCTACTTACTACTTTCTTATTACTCAGCCAGTCTGCCTCTTTATTATTCTCTCGCTACCTAACTTCATTTTAACTGTAATATCCTTGCAGTTTGTGTGTTCTATTTCATCTATTTTATTTCTAATCTCATTCCTAAATTCATTTTTTCTAATTCTTTCTCTTCTTCACCCATCCATTATAACTAATAATTAACATATTACCTTTATTTGAAACTTTTCCCTAAAAGATTAATTTATGGAGGATTCTGTGGGAGCTGGCTGGCAGAGAGTTCCTTCCTTCAAAAGTGTGTTTTATTATAGTTTATGTTCCCCCTACCATGATATATAGTAACAATTCTAAGTTTGAAAAAAATAGCATTATGAGAAACTGGTTGTATACCAGATTTTTGGTTTTGCTATAACTGAGAAATACTGAATTATGGTAGATTTTTGTTATACAGTTGCCATGGAAACTTAATAAAACTCAAACGGATCATAAATTCTGTTACATTCCTTCATTATAATGAACGTAAGAACAAAAAATATTTCTAATACAATTTCTGTTCTAGAATGATTAGGTCATAATGCTTATCCAAACAATATTTTTATTCATTTATTACAATATGTATATATGTATTTTTTTTTTTGGTACAATAAATGCTTAATGGTAGTGTTGCGCAGAAGTGTCTGTGAAGCGGAGCTTAATCGATCATATTGTTCTCTTTATTTCACTGTCTGTGTCTCTCTCTTACAACTAGAGAGAGCTATGATACTCTGTCACTGCAGCATACCCATCTGTATGGGAATTTGTTCCATTATTCATTTCTGCCTAAACCCCATACACAACGGTCTACCATCTATCTTTCACGCACGCACGCACACACACACACACACACACACACACACACACACACACACATACATGTATACACCGTTTACTGGACAAATACATAGATCTTTCACTTAAATATAATATCCATTTTTAATTACTTTGTTCTTCGTGAAGCATTACACTTTTTTTTCTCAGTTTTCCTAGTTTTACGTAAACAATCTATTTCTTCGAATTAATTAAATTATTTGTTTACTTTTTAGTTTCTCTTACTCCTGGTAAGAGGAAGTAATGTAATCGTGTCAAATTTTCGATATTCAGTTTTCACCGGAAATATCCGTTTTGAGGTCCCCTGAGTCCTAAAAAATGATTTTTAACAAATGGTCTGTGTGTGTGTGTGTGTGTGTGTGTGTGTGTGTCTTGTGTCTGTGTGAGTGTATGTATGTATGTGAACAGCATAGCTCAAAAACAGAAAATCGTAGAAAGTTCGAACTTGATATTCCGTTTAGTTATCACCAAGGCATCCGACAGTGGGTCATCTGTCAAAATTCCTCAACCGGAAGTACCACTTTACTAGTTGGTGTTTTTACGTTTTTCTCAAAAATGGCGCCAACGATTTTTTTCAAACTTAGTATATCAACTACACATACAAACAGCTACAACTTTTATTTGAAACATTTCTCTGAGAAAATTCATTTAAGGGCACTTCTGGGGAGTGGGGTAGGTTTCATCTAAAGTGCTATTTCGGTTTATTAGACAATTCTGCCGCCTAAATAATGTTAATTAGAATTGAATATGTTGTTGAAATTCCGAGTTTGAAAAAAATCGGATAACCAGAAGTGCGTTTACTTTACCACTTTACTAAATGATTTTTTCACTTTTTCGTGATTTTCTCAAAAATGCCTCCAACGATTTTCTTGAAACTTCTAATATAAACTAAACATCCAAAGATCTACATCATTTATTTAAAATATTTCTCTGGGAAAATTCATTTAAGGGCACTTTTAAGGGGTAGGGTGGGGTTACAGCTTCCTCTGAAGTGCTAACATAGTTGAATATACAATTCTATCATCCAAAAAAAATTAATTAGAAATAAATAATTGCCAAAATTCCGAATTTCTAGAAAATTAGTAAACCGGAAGTGCGCTTTCACTGAACAGTTTTTCAGTTTTCGACGACTTGCGTTAAATTTGGTACACAAACTATAAAATTTGTCAATTATAATTTTGGGAACTAGAGTAAGAGAAAGTTGTGTGAGTGTTTCACACCAGATTTTTAACTTTGATTTGAGAAAATAAGTTTTAGTTATTAGATATTCCCTTGATCCCTGCCATTAAAAGTTTTGAGAAATTTCGTTTTATAGAGACTACAATTGGATAATTGTTCGGAATTAATTATTTTCTTTTACTCTTTCAGTTTTCACCGGAAATACATGTTAAAGAAAAAAAAATGTTATCAGCGAATGGTCTTGCATATGTGTGTGTGTGTGTGTGTGTCTTAACCAAATTATCTCAAAAACAAAACAATAGTCGGAAACAAAAACTTGATATTCCATTTAGTTATTATCGTCGAATCTGACACGAAGATTTCGGACAAAACCCATCAACAGAAAATGAGACTTTACTGAACATTTTTTTTCTTCAGTTTTTCACGATTTCCTCCGAATGTGGCTCCATTGATTTTTCTTTAAAATTTGTATTCTATCTATACACATAAAGGGGCGGGTGTTGGTGTAGTGGTTATGAGCATAGAGTTATAAGTGGGAGGACCCCAGTTCGAGACCCGCCTATAACTGCTAAATTTTATATTGGTATGTAAAATGTTAACAGTAAAGTAGGTACTTCCGCCTCCCTCCACGACACTTAATTTGGTAGTTGGACGTTAAGTCCGCCTGAAAAAATAGGCATTACTTTACTTTCTATCTACACACAGAAAAACTAATCTATCATGTAGCTTTACGCTTTCTTCTAGAGTACCATTTCAGTACAATATATGATTCTGCAACCTTTATAATGTTATTATTGGAATTTTGAGGTGTTTTTGGCGCCCCCTCATTTAGGTATAATTTTAAACTGCTACTATAAGATCCTTGAGACAAAAGAGGGGGGCCCACAATGTCCATTCAAGTATATATGTAAAATCCCGACCACCTTTTTTTTATGGCCAGCCCATCTAAACATAGTAATTTTAAAGGAAATTTTCTAATTAAATTGTATTAATTAGAGTAAGAGAAATTTGTATGAGTGTTTCACACCAGTTTTTTTTTCTATAATGTCATTGTTATTTACATTGATGAGTATAATGGGGGTTGTTGAAGCAGAGAAATGGTCTGGTTTGTATGCATTAACAAGATTATGGTTAATACTGTATAATATGATAAGTGACACTGACTGCCTGGACTTTATACTTGAAATGATAGAGTAAGGAAGAGTGGTAAAGGGTAATGACACGTAGTGACTGGCGAGTGAATCTGTTTATCAGATTTTCTATTGCTGTCAGATAAGTTAAGAGTATATTATTGTTTACGCATTGATTTTTGAATGTGTCAAAATAAATTTTCGCGAGGCCAGTCAATTTAAGTATTAAAATTTCTAATTTGTCCGCGTCAGACCATTCCGAGAGGATACTGTAATTATTGAGCTGGTCAATGAAGCCAGTAATATCACTATTGTGTGATCCATCAAATACCAGTAAGTTATTAATCATTTGTAGATTTCTTATGTTCACGGGATTTGGAGTATTACACTTATTCAAAAGATAAGCGATTGCCTCATCAGCAGATTTTTTGCCGACCGTCAATTGTATAAATAGTCATATTATTAATTTTCGCTAAGCGTTCTTTTAATATTATTAAATTACCGCCTATTGGGAGATTGTGTTGTTTTAGTATTCTGATGATATCGGCTCTTTTCATAAAAAGAAAAAAAATGTCGATAAATTACAAATAGAAATAAATGTAGGATTAAATATTAAAAATAAAATACAAATACGTAAATATGTAAAATTGAAAAAATGAAAGCTTACCTTTTTTCCTTGAAAATGTTGAAGCTGAACGAAACGCGGAATTCTAAAACGTTGCCACCAATATAATGGGGTTGTTGAAGGAGAGAAATGGTCTGGTTTGAATGAACACTGTATAATATAATACTGTTTTAACACTGTATAATATAATACTGTATTAACACTATATAATATAATACTGTATTAACACTGTATAATATAATACTGTATTAACACTATATAATATAATACTGTATTAACACGGTATAATATAATACTGTATTAACACTGTATAATATAATACTGTATTAACACTATATAATATAATACTGTATTAACACTATATAATATAATACTGTATTAACACTGTATAATATAATACTGTATTAACACGGTATAATATAATAAGTGACGCTGACTGCCTGGACTTTACACTTGAAATGATAGAATAAGGTAGAGTGGTAAAGGGTATGACACGTAGTGACTGGCGAGTGACCTCAGTTGTGGTCCTATATCTGTGTCCCGTCGCTGTATTTACGTCGTTTCTCCCACTCTAGTCCGAGAGAGTGGTCCTGGCATTTTGTCTCTCTTTCTCTGCTACGAATACTCTCTTTGGATACTATTACAATTAGCAAAAATTCAAACCAAATTTTTAATTTGAAAGTTGTTTCCAATATTTCGAACTAGATGGAGAAAAGTTATAGCTTAGCGACTAATTCGTTCTATGCCCAAATTGTGGGAACGAAACTCGGTCATTAAATTGAGGACAACCTGTACTTATTTAAAATTAAAAAGAAAATGGGTAAGTTATATATATAGCCAGCTAATAATTTTAATGACTACACGTACAGAAGGGGCGGACGATATTCAATGGGGGTTTATATTTTCCACATCAATCAAGATAATGGAGAATTACAGCGCGTGCGAGATTCGATAATATGGCTTTTCTCTCGAGAGTTTAAATCGTTTCTTGTCAGGTAGCTGTTGTTTATTTAAAGAGGCTTTTAAGGTTTTTCTCATTCCCTTGGTGATTATCTTAAATCTCTTAGCTTTTTTTTTTTTCCTTTAGTTTGCCACAATTTTGGTACTCATAATAATTTATTATTAATATTAATATTTTATGAGATTAAAAGTAGCGTATTTTAGAAAAACTTTCTCATTCTCAACCTTTTAACATTACTCAATATATTATAATCTATATCTAAGTAGATATGAATTGCAAATTATCAGTTTAATGCAGAGTTCTTTAAGTGGTGAAAGTGTGCGCTTTTCACTTGCTCTTTTTCCAATCAGTTGTAATTTTACAGTAACCGAGGATGATATTAGAATTTATTTTGTCAAATTTCGGAATTTATTAAAAAAAAAAAAAAACTCGAACTGAAAACGATAAAAAAATTTTTTTGGTTTACTTTCTCTTACTCCTGGAGTACGTTGTCCTGGAAAAGGGGCACTTCTTTCCTCTTGCAACACTTTTTCAGGATACAGTCTTCTATTTATTTTTTTTGAAAATTAATACAGCACTGTTCTACAAGATTAAAGTGAGGCAAGTTGAAAGCTGTATTTAGTCATGCCGCACATTGCAAATCAGTCACACTTGTTCAGCTATTTTTTGAATTGATCAATCCACTTGAAGAAGTTCGCATGATTCTTGCAACTTGAGGAGAAGTATTGTCTCAAAGGCTATTCTTACGTGTTGGTTTTATTTGCAAATACCTTGCAATTTGGCACTTTTTGGAAAATAACAACATGCATTTTTACTTTCTCTTACTCCCTAGTAAGAGGAAGTATTGTAATCGTGTCAAATTTTCAATATCGAGTTTTCACCGGAATATCCGTTTGTGAGGTGTCCCCCGAGTCCAAAAAATAGTTTTTAGCAAAGTCTGTGTGTTGTGTGTGTGTGTGTGTGGTGTGGTGTGTTGTGTGTGTTGTGTGTATGTAGTATGTATGTGAACAGCATAGTCAAAAACGAAAACGTAGCTAGTAGAAAGTTGAATTTGATATTCTGTTTAGAGGTCCCATGGGATCTGACTGTACGTTATCTGTAAAAATCCTTAACCGGAAGTACACTTACTAGTTGGATTTTTTACTTTTTTGCGATTTTCTCACAAATGGCTCCGACGATTTTCTTTAAACTCGTAACATCAACCACACATACAAAGAGCTACAACTTTTATTTGAAACATTTCTCCGGGAAAATGCTCTGAAGGGCACTTTTTGGGGAGGGGTGGGGTTAGGTTTCATCTAAAGTGCTATTTCAGTTTATTAGACCATTCTGTTATCTAAATAACATGAATTAGAATTAAATATGTTATTGAAATTCAGAGTTTGAAAAAAACGGATAACCGGAAGTGCGTTTACTTTACCACTTTACTAAATGATTTATTCACTTTTTCAAAATTTTCTCAAAAATGGCTCCGACGATTTTTATGAAACTTCGTATATAAACTAAACATGCAAAGATCTACAACTTTTATCTAAAACATTTCTCTGGGAAAATTTCTTTTACGGGCACTTTTAGGGGAGGGGTAGGGTTAGATTTTCATCTAAAGTGCTATTCTAGTTGATTATACAATTCTATCATCCAAAATAATTAATTAGAAAGTTAAATAGATGGCCAAAATTCCGAGTTTCAAGAAAATTAGTAAACTGAGAAGTGCGCTTTTACTGAACAGTTTTTTCAGTTTTCGACGAATTTCATTAATTTGGTACACAAACTATAAAATTTGTCAATTATCATTTTGAAACTGGAGTAAGAGAAAGTTGTGTGAGTGTTTCACACCAGATTTTTTATTTGCTAAAGCATATATAAAATTGATGATTTGATCTCCTCAGAAATCAGAAATCTTATCACTGAACTCTATTTCACATTCTTAGACGAGACTCATCATTTTATAAGTAATAGACTTTTATGTAATATAGTAACTATGGCCATACAGCTGTTGTAAACTGATTAAAGGATGCCAACTTATGATATTAAAAGTAACATTATTCATATTGTCATATATTTAAAAACTCTGCAAATTTATATTATTTTTATTTCCTGTGTTTCAGTTGGTTTATTTGGCCGCCAGGCGGATTTTATCATTCAACTCGTGGGTTTATTAAACCTGTATCATTTAGATTACATTTTTACAATAATCTTTTATCATTCCTTAATTGTGTAATATTTTTATTATTTTAGCTGAAACGCTGCAAAGCTTCTATTTGAGCCCAACTCACGCACTATTTGACCTATCTTCAACCAATCACATACGTCCATTGGCGTACGAACACTTTTCTCTTACCGCCAAGCTGAGCGTCACTTTTCCTCTCCGCCATTACACTATTTACTTTCGCCATTCTTCTTGTGCATGGTGTTATCCAGTTATTTATGCATCTTTTGTAAATAGGAACATCATTTTTTTTGGCCTTACGGTTTAAAACTACCGTCAACTATTGTATTTGTACTATTTATGCCGATTCTAGTCTCTGTTCTGCTGAATCGTCATTCTACCAAGTTAAACTGTTTGGCTACTTTAAACCAGTTTTCAGCCAATTTATTCTCGCAACACATATTGCATAAAATCGCATGTACCAAGTTTGGTACTGGTAAGGATTCAACTTATTGGGTAATGTAGCTCTTATTCTGTATTTCTCTATTATTATTTATTATTATATACTCTTCTCTCTTACGAGCTAGTTACCCACATATTCAAGCAATTTCAATAAATTTCAACAAATTGCAATTGCAGTTTCACCATGTATATCATGGCAAGGCTTTTTGTTCAGAGTAGTTAAACTTGATTACTAACAGATTCTTCACTTACTGAAGGCTGATGGCTGAAACCAGGTAACTTCACCAGGTATTTTATTATATTTCGTAAATACCTTTCATTGATATTTTTGCCATTTTATTGGGCACTCGGTATTTGTGCCAGTGTGTTAAATATTCTATTAGTTTTCAACTATCCTCATTCATACGAACTTATTTGGGTCATTTACTGCTTTAGTTTCTTGTAAGCTGATAAGCTTGAGTTTTTCTACTTACTAAAAGCGCTTCTTCATTACAGAACTAAAGCACCTTTTATATACGAGAATAGCCGTATAGCCTGGTACGTCGACAAACCAATGCAGACGCGGTCTAGGTTAAGGTATATTTCATTTTTGTTACTATGCAACAACTATTTCGTTGTTTAGCTCGTTCCTTCACTGTGAAGGCGAATCCGTAACCAGACCTACTCAATTACTCTCAATTTTGTGGCCATCTGGTTACCACTTGTCTTCAGTTATAACTGTTTCGCTAATTTTTATTTAATCTTCATTATTCAGGTTATTCCTCATGGTCCTCCGATCTGGAAATTGACACCCGACTTCATGGAACTTTCTATCCGCCCATAGAGTCCGTCCGCTTGGCATGAAAACTCGAACTTGCTGGCTTTTCTCCATAACAGAGCTAACATAATTGCTTCTGATTGGGCATCAGATAGCGATCTGAATAAATAGAGGTTTATTTGTTTATTATTTCTTGATGGTGTTTTAGACTCTTGTGATTTGGAAGAAGATATCCAATTGGAATTTGACTCGATGGCCCACTTCAAATACCATAATTTTTCCTGGGATTTGATCAATTTTTAATCTTTTTCTTTCCTAATCCTAAGTTGGAAGCTAAACAATTGAGAAATTGTCCTCTTATTTAATTATAAACAAGGTGGTGGATTATCAGAGATATTTTCCATGATAGCCTGCTTCTTTTTGTGGTATCAACTGAATTTGTTCTGTGCAAGTCTATGTTATCAGACTGTTTTGGCATAAAAACACCCTGATGAAGGGCGAACACCCGAAACCGGTTGATGACATATAAAAAAAGAAGCAGGATGTAACGGAAAATATCTCTGATGCTTTCCAGCTCTAAGGAGCCAACCACAACAATAGATGGATTATCTTAGTATAAGTAGTTAACGTTTTTCATTTCTTAGCATCTAATTGTAGAGGTTATTTCTTTTTATTATCCTTCTTACTAATAATTTTCAAAATAAAATCTGAAATTTACATAGTTTTTTAATAAAATGTTTAAATACTTTTATTTTAACGAAATTGAAAATTTTAGCTGTATTGTAAAAAAATATAAATTATGTTCATAATAATTAATTATGATAATATTATGTTCAAGGAAAATTTCCTCCGGTGGTTTAGTATTGTTTCACGTCATATATTTTAGAAAGGAAGTAGATCGTAAATTATAAACCCCATTTTAAGGGGGAACTCATGCGTTCAGTTTTACTGCATATATATTGTGGAATAACTGATAGTACAGATCTATTTTGGGGGAGGTGTTCTGACCATAGTTTACCAATTCAAACTGTTTTACAAAAATAATGAACTTATTTATATGAAATTGAACTTTCCTTTTTTTTTTTGTAAAAATGTTTTACATGACATTGTCCCCCGGACAAGCCTGAATTAATTAAATTTTTTAAAAATTATTTACTATTTAATGATATCTAGCCCCGGATGTTGTTAATTTCGCAGAGCTTACCAGGAAAATTCATTTACTTTTCTAATATTCTCACAAGGTTGAGATAGGTTTACTATTTAAAAAAAGTGGTGTGAAACATTTACACAACTTTCTCTTACTCCAGTTCTCAAAATTATAATTGACAAATTTTATAGTTTGTGT
>JAAEAF010005236.1:0-104670 GCA_011037195.1 Triatoma infestans
ATTTTATATATTATTAAGCTTATAATATGGTCTAATTTAATTCAAAAACCTCTCCTACTTAACTTAACCACACTCTAAACCAGGCTAGTAAGATAACCTAATCTAATTTAAGGCAATCTCATTCGATCTAACATTAACTCAAATGATCTCCCTCAATCTGTAATTTGATTCACGCACCTGACATCGAGAGTTTTTTAGTAGAATCCTGTACAGTTGGTAGCTAATTGTTTTAGAGAATTTTTTTCAAATCGTTTGGGGTCATCGAGTGTATCAAATAAATTTGCTCTTTGCAAACTGTTTGACGAATGCATCCTGATGATGGGCGAACGCCCGAAACCGGTCGATGACCGCAAAAAGAAGCAGGCTATCATGGAAAATATCTCTGATAGCAAAACCCAATCTAAACTGATTTAAATGTCATAATCTTATCTCTCTCTATATATTTATATAGGAATGTTGGTAGTGGTTATGAGCATGGACTTGTAACTGGGAGGTCCCTAGTTCGAGTCCCGCGTATATAACGGCTAAATTTAAAAAAAATTTTGATAGTAAAGTAGGAGCTTCTGCCCCCGTCCATGACACCTAATTTGGTAGATGGACGTTAAGCCCGCCTGAAAAAATTGGCATTGCTTTAACTTTTTTCGGTTGCCAATATATAAATAATAGTTTTTAGTGTATTATTTTACAAAGTGCCTTTTAAATTGGTGGTACAAAGTAATCAGAAATAAACTTAGGTGTACGCCGAGATACCACCACGTGCATTACTTCCGAGCTTCACACCATACATACACAAGTGCATTTTTATTGAAAAGCATATGATATTTTATCAAGTCTTAATAAATGGAAGATAATGGGCAGCGCGCGGTACAAACGGCGCCTTAGACAAGGCGGCGATCTTGAACGTAATTTTTTTTTTTTTTTTTTTTTTACAGAAATCTGTTGGAAGTTCAATTCCCTCCTTTTTAAATGTGATTCAAGCCTGCGGTTCGCCTCCTACATTCAACCGGACAAATAAGTTTACCCAAGGATTTCAAAATCTCATAGACAGTTACGGTATTGCATCCTACAGAGAAGTAAATCCAGGTAAATCCTAATGATTTATTATTACTATTTTTTTTTTTTTGTAAAATGAAGATAAACAAAAAATAATAAAGCAACAATTTTTCAGCATTGTATACCATTGTAACGTTTCCATTTCTTTTTGCGGTCATGTTCGGTGATTTGGGCCATGGAATAATTTTGGCTGTTTTTGGACTATGGATGGTTGTGCGCGAACAGACGCTTTCCAAAAAGAAATCAACCAATGAAGTAAGTCCGGTATTATATAAAGAATTCAATCTTCCTTTATTCCGTTAAGCTTTTGCTTTATGAATTCAGTTTTGCTTTTAGATTTGGAATATATTCTTCGCCGGACGGTACATAGTGCTGATGATGGGGCTGTTCTCTATGTACACTGGTTTTATCTACAATGATATCTTTTCAAGATCACTGAATATATTTGGCTCATCTTGGAAAATTAACTATAATACTTCCACTGTAGCAACAAACGAAATGCTGCAATTAGATCCTGCCACTCATGATTATAACAAGAAACCTTATCCGTTTGGAATAGATCCTGTCTGGCAGGTAATTTAATTCTTAATGGAACGTGGCAATCAATTATTACTTAAAAAATAAAAAATAATTTTGAATATATCTGAATTATTATTTTGAATAAGGAAGTCTGGAATATATTAAGTATTAAGTTAAATGTTAACAGTTTATTTTATACAATCACTAACTGTTATTTCTTTGGATTGCAGTTGGCAGAAAATAAAATTATATTTCTGAATACTTACAAAATGAAATTATCCATCATACTTGGAGTCGTGCACATGATTTTCGGAGTTTTCCTTAGCACTGCAAACCATGTGTAAGTTGTTTGATAATAAGAGAGATACATAAGAAAAAAAAATCTGTTGTGGAATACTCTTACGACTTTCTCTTACTCTAATTAATATAATTTAACCAGGAAATTTTCTTTAAAATGAATGGTGAGAATTTTAATTGTATAACTGAGCGGTCTATTGTGAAGCGCTCATGTCAAACTAAGATAGCTTGTACAAATTAATTTCAGACTAACTGACAGAAATTGTTTTTTCTAGAAAAATGTTTCAAATAAAAGAATAAGATTCTATCTACGTATATATGTATATATATGCACAGATAGTATAAGAAGTTTAAAGAAATTCGTTGGAGTCGTTTTCGAGAAAATCACGAAAAACTGGAAGAAATACATTCAGTAAAGTAACATTTCCGCTTTTGATCGATTTTGTCCGAAATCTTCGTGTTTGATGCGGTGGTAGTGTCTAAATGGAGTACTAAGTTTGAGCTTTTGGAGACTTTTCGTTTTCCAGATATTCTGTTAACAATAAAGATACACACTGACTTTACTAAAAACATTTTTACTGTATTTGGGGGACCTCAAAACATTTATTACCGTCGAAAACTCTAATTCGAAAATCTGGCACGATCGCAATACTTACTTGTATTAGAAGTAGTAAAGGAATGTAAGAAAAAAAAAAATCATGTTTGAGTTTTTCTTGATATCTCAAGTCAGCCAAATTTATTCCAAAAATAACCTCAAAAACCAATAGAAGCGAAATTAAAATTTGGTAACATGGGGCAGTTCTTGAATCTTGAATAATCAACATATTCGTTTTTTGTTTTTTTTTTACATTTTGCAATTTACCAAAAATGGCATTAACGGATTACTATGGCATGAACTATTTTTTATGAAGTTTGATATAAAACTATTACTTTTGATTGAAACATTTATCTGGCAAATGTATTTAAAGAATTCTGGAGAGCCAGGAGTCTAGGTTTTATACTGGTTATAGTAGTTACTATAATCAGCACGGAGGGGTTCGTTAAATATAAAGTGCATGCAAATATTTAGTGAACATTAATATCTGAAGCAAACTGATCGCTTGGTATATAGAGTTTTCATACAAACTCGATTTTTATTTATTATTGTTGCCTTATCCGCTTCCCATTTTTTTTCTTTTTTTTTTTACTTTCCAGGCACTTCCGCAAAGCTGCTTATATTGTACTGGAATTTCTACCGCAGGTGCTGTTCCTAATTCTGTTATTTCTGTACATGGTAGTAATGATGTTCATGAAATTTATTATGTACGCCGCAGAAAATCGTAAGTGATTATATGTTTAACTTGAGAATCAATTTAATGTTGGCCATGAGAAAAAAACAAAACAAATAACAATATGAATCTACATTTCCTGAAATGTTTCAGCGTTAAATTTAGGTTTTTAAAAATATTTTAAGCATTTTTACAAATAAATACTTTCCATGCTGAGATTTATTCTCTGCTGTAATTCGTGTAATGAATCAGGATAATAATAAGGATTAATAATAATAATGATTAGGTCGGTGGTAATAGTATTTGGAACGGGAAGTCTCAAATTCGAGTCCAGCAGTGCTGCCCTTAGATTTTCTTGCCCTGGCTTACTGGTCCGGTGATGGGCAGTGTTGTCTATAGAAAGAGAACACTGTCCGGAGGCCGGCAGTGCACTAATTAACCTCTGGTTGCCAATGACTTACGATGTTGAAGCATTAACAGTAATCATAGTATAAATATGTGTGTTACTGCTATATTTGGGTATGCAAGTTCGCATCGTTGGAAATTTGCTATTTTTGACTGTCTCCGGGGATCGGTTCCATAATTCTTCATGTTCAAGTTGAATTGAGCATTTATGTTTTGTTTCTTTTTTCTTCTTGCCTGTCCCTAATAGGGTTCCCTACTAATGGGAATGGGAGTCGTGCTTTGTTCTGAATCCAACATTGCAAGAAGTGTTCTTTACAATCTTTCACCTTTTATAACAATTAAATATGAACTACATACAAATGTGTAATTTATATGTTTACAAATTTGGTTGAATTAAAATGTGAATAGTTAAAAATGATAGTGAGGTGGATTATTGATAAAAATAATATCGTTAAAGCTTTTTAATGCAATTGTCAAACGTCATGTAAAACTTGATGGCTATTACAAGAATGTTGGGGTTGCAGCTTTGAAGAAAAGTGCTCGATGTGCACCCTCCGTTTTGATCATGTTCATCAACATGATGTTGGTGAAGACGCCAGAGGACAAAGAACCTGACAAACCTCCTGAAGAAAAATGCGATCTTTTCATGTACCCTGGACAGGTAAAATTATATATATATATATATTTTAAATTAATTTTCTTCTATATAATAAATTATTACAAATGTTTTAATATAAATACATTTGAGTTTCCGGGTTGAGATCGCGTCAGTGGTTTGCTAGAAACCGATGTTTCGCCCATATTGCAATGAGCCTCTGCAGGGTCGTTACAACTTGAAAGCTAATGGAGAATAAAATAACACGAACTATTGAATTTCAATATATAAACTATTATTGTATTGTTTGTAAACAAGGTTGAGATACAATCCGATATATTGAAGTTCACCAATATAATAGTATTAAATAATTGTTAATACTATTGTTAGTGTTTTAATGAAAGTTATATTTATTATCTGTTGTGTGCGTGTTTTTTTTTTTAGCAAACAGTACAGCTAATCTTACTTTTACTGGCTGTATTGTGCATTCCGGTGATGTTGCTCGGAAAACCACTATATATATTGTTGTGCAGCGGCCGAAGAAGAAACCGCAAAGTGGTAAGTATCCGCAGAAGTATTATTAACATTACAAATTTAAATACCTTCGTGTCTGGTTCTCGAAATTTGAGTTCATCATCATAATCGATCCTCATCTACCGCCTAAGCATTGTGAGGAGGCTGTTTATAGAGCTTAACACATTTCTCTTCATTCTGGACGAGCCCAGTCCTCTCTTTTTAAATGCTCTCTTTATCTCGTCCTCCCATTTCAATCTGGATCTTACTCTACCATGCTTCCCCTCCACTTCCGCATTGTAAGTTGAACTCGGTTGGATTCCATACCTGACAGATGTCTTGACCATTTCAGCTGTTTTGTTCTATAATAGCAGTGGCGGGCATTATGTCCAGGATAGGAACTGATTGTTGCGTTTCGGATTCCAACTTTCCTAGTTTTGCCCTCAATCTTTCTTAAGTATCTAATCTCGTAGCCTGCATTCTTGATTTATTTCTTGTTGTGAAGGTCCATAACTCATAGGATAAAGCGAGAACTAGGGGGAAAGTTGGCTTAAATACAACTATTTTCGCCTTTTCGATTCCACTCTTCGGTACGGGAAACCTCTTTTAATAGCGTTGAACATTCTGCTTGCTGCAACTATCCGTTCGGTTATTTCATTCTCGATACAATCATTTTCACAAGATGCGCTCCCAGGTGCTTGAAACTTTTCACTTGTTCTATTGATTCGTCCTTTATTCTGATAATTCTCATTATCTTTCGAGGCTGCCTTCCTCTCCTCATCACTTTTGTTTTTTGCCAGGTTAATACTCATATTTCTCTTCCTCAGCTCTTCTAGAAGAATCCTAAAATTATGCTGACAGAAGATCCTTGTTGTTACTGGCGAGTATAATCAAGTGGTTGGGGAACGCTAATAATGGATAGGCTCTCCGTTCTGAGATTTAAGTGTTCGAGGTGGAATTTCTTCATTTTCGGCTTTGCTTGTTTGATTGCTACATCTAATACCAAGATAAACAGAGGGGGCTAAGGCTGCATTCTTGGCGAATTCCCACTGTATTCTTGAATTTTCCCGAGGTATTATTAGAAATTCTTACTACGTTTCTAGTCTTCTCTTATAGAAGCTTTCCAAAGTTAATATATTCTCTTTTTCAACTTCTGTTTCTCTCAGTCCTTAACAATATTTCCCTTGCTAATTCTAACGCTTTTATTAAATCAACATAACTAACCGAGATCTATTTTCCTTTTTTCCACTACTTTTCGAAAATCTGCGAGTTTTCGTCGGAAATATTTGATAAAGTCAATTAAATAATTAGTAAACATTTCTAAGAAAATTTATTAATTGGAAATATGAGATTGTGAGTAAGGGAAAGTTACGATCAGATCGTTTCTATTTATAAGTCAAATACAAAGTTAAGAAGTATTTTATTTCATTAGGATCATATTGTAGAAATATAATCTTTATTTCCATAGAATCAGAATATTAACTTTGTCATTTTACAGGGATCAAATGGCACGCAGAGTACTTCTACCGAGATGCAAGTTTTGAATGGCTCTGCTGGAATGACCGGAACTCCATCTAGTAAAAGTGAAGACGGAGGTCATTCCAGTCACGAAGATGAACCTGCCATGGAAATAATTATACACCAAATCATCCATACAATAGAATATGTGCTCAGCACTGTGTCGCATACTGCCTCCTATCTGCGACTTTGGGCTCTCTCGCTGGCCCATGCTCGTAAGTAAACATTTTCGTGGTTTGCTTTTTTATTTCATTCATTAAACTAATCCTTCTTTTCCTGAGTGGATCTTCAATATTAACGTGACAAGGAACTGTAAGTCAAAGAATATCTACAGAAGAATGACGATCCTTTCAGTATCATAAGTTCGCATCCCATGAGTTGATCAGTTCAAAAGTAATTCTGTTTGTTGAAGTCATTTTTGTAAAAATCATGATAAACGCGAAAAATGTGTTCAGTAAAATGGGCCTCCGGCTAAGCGATTTTTGACCTTCGTTTGAGATTTTGGTCCTTCAAAACACAATTTTAAGTTTGAGCATTACGATTCTTCAGTCTTCAGGTATCTCATTCAAATATTCACAAATATACCCACACACACACACACACACAAATATCATAGCTAAAAAAATTTTGTTCGATTGATTAAGATAATTGATACACACAAATAGTCTCCAATTATTGTCATTATTAATCTACACGTATATGGTTTCAGAATTGTCTGAAGTATTGTGGACAATGGTGATGCAGAAGGGCTTTATGTTTCGAAACTATGGAGGTAGTGTGTTTCTATACGTGATCTTTGCTGCCTGGGCGGCGCTCACCATTTCCATCCTAGTCATGATGGAAGGCCTGTCTGCATTTCTGCACACCCTCAGGCTTCATTGGTTAGTATATCACATCGATTAGCCAGTGATTTCATTTCATTTCGCACTCTGATTGCCATCATTAGGTTACTGCGAGGCACGCAGTGATTTCCGCTGCATTAATTTTCCTTCTTCTTATTCTTCATTGCTTTAACTTTTATATTTTTGTTATAATAATTTCTATAGATAGATATTCCCTTGCTTTTTTTCTTAGTGCAAAATAACATTTTTTTTTTTATTCGTAACCATTTGGCTACTCAGCATTTCCTTTTAGTCAACTAATGTTACATTGCTATACACCATGCAACATTTACAGTAGAAATTTTGACAGACAAATAAAGTAGACATGAAAATATTTTCTTGGACAGTGAAAACTAAAAATATTTGTTTCTGAAAAAAAGTCTGCACCCTCCCCATAATCAGATTCAAATTGTAATTATTTCTAAAATTTCAGGGTTGAATTTATGAGTAAATTCTATGAGGGGCTTGGCTATCCGTTTCAACCGTTCTCCTTGAAGAAGGTACTCGATGAAACTGAAGAGCCGAAGGAAACTTAATGTATTATCCATTGTAAATATGGTTAACCAGACCAAGTTCTCCTTATTTACTCTTTAAAAATCATTTTATTTGTTTATTAACATAGGTTGTTGTATTAATTTTATTTTTGTGTGCATTTTATGTTGAAATTTGGTGCGCAAATATTTAAAAAAAATAAATATATTTTAAAAATATTTTTTGGTCTAATTTTTATAATGTTTACATTATAAATAACTGAACAATAGGCGACATTATTCTTGTTGTTGAATGGAGTCAATCTTTTATAACACCTCAAGATAAAAATGTACCAAAACAGTCCTCCTCTATTCCCTGTACTGATTCAAACCTTTTAATGAAATTATTGTCTGGATAGCTGGGCCTGCAGTACTGGAAAAAATTCTTGATAAGTCTGCTTTTGGATACAGGCTAGCGTGGGAAAGTTTTGTCACAGACATTATCACATTAACGGAATGGCAAATCAAAATATAAACATATTCGCCTTAAAACGTAGCTGCTATCTGGTAGCGGCCTGACAAAATCAATTGCTTGTAGAATTTTAAAATTAGAATTATCTGATCAAGATGCGCCATAGTATACATAAAACAGCTTATGTTACAGAAACACAAATGTTTTTATATTTGCAACAAAACCGGAAACAGAAAAAAAGAGGGAAAACTGTGTAAGGAATCTGAGCCTTAACAATTCTTCTTCACCTTACTATGGTCTCTTCATCAAATTGCAGCATCACAAAAGGACTATAGTAGACTCGAATAATTTGAAAACTTGGAAGGCGATAGAAGGCGCTGCCTAGAGAAATGCATGTCACATTCAGGTCCACAGTATACCTTAAAAACCAACTCTAACACTCTCACCTCTTTTATATATTTATATTTTCAGGTTCAACTTAAAACAAATGTGGTGTGAAACGCGCGCGCGCACACACACACACCCAGGCCACTCTTACAATTTAATTAACAAATTTATAATGTTGGGAGGGCCAATAAAAACAGGTGGCAGGGTTTTATATATATATATATATATTCTTGAGTGCACATTGTGGACGCCCTATATCCAACCAAAGCTTGGGGGCGGCAATTTAAATATTCAGGCAGGCTCCCAATACCCTCCTGTAAAATATATTTTTTTGGAGAGGAACAATGTTTCAAATAAAAGCGATACGTTTTTATCTGTACAATTAACATTCCAAGTTTAAAGGAAATCGTTATAGTCGTTCTCAAGAAAATCGCATTCTGTAAAATCACACTACCGGTTAACCGATTCATTCAATTTTAGAATTCTAGCAATGCTTTTAAGACACATTAACATTAAACGTGACAGAACCATACATTATATTGAAGTGGTACTTTAGAGAAAAGTGTAGCAGTTACTGTTCCACCAGAACCCCCCAAAAAATGTGTCAAATAAAAGAGAAGTATTATGAAGCGAAACATTTTTTTCATATTCAGGGGAACTCAAAACATATATTTCCGGTGAACAACTCAATTTCGAAAATTTGGCACGATCGCAATACATCCTCTTCCCAAGGAGTACGAGAATAAAACAACAAATAAATAACAACCACAAAAAATAAAGTGAAGTGCAATAACAATAAAAAGAGAATGCATTTGGAAATGGGAGAGAGATTGCAGCTGTATGTGGTTGTTGCTTGCCAATCGAATCCAAATAAACATATTGTCACACACAATTAGTTCTGTTTGTGAGAATTACCATTATCATTCAGCATTCACAACCAAATTAATTAAATTTTTTTTTCTTAAAAAAGTTATATAATTACCAAAACAACAAAAAAAATCTTTTACAATTAGGTACATTTAGCAAGTTACAAGTTGTTCTGATTGTTGTTGTTTATATAATAATATTAATAATACAAATTTGTTGGTTGGTACAAATATCATTGTTTATATTTATATATATATAATATATACAAAGTAGTTAATATTCTTCTCTAATATATATGTATATATATAATGTGAACGAGTGAAGTGAAGTGTGTGATGGTGAAAAAGGCGGCGCGCTATCCATAAATGATGATGTTAATAGAATTTTAAAATAACCGATATTTAATATAAACTAAACTAACTGGATCATTCACACACTTGTTTGAGCAATAATACAAACTTAATGTACCTGACCATCCACTAATATATTGTATTTTATATAAGTAGTAACTGTGGTCTCGTCGTATATGTTTTATGTATATATATTTATCTGTATCTTTGTAATGTTAATTTTATATATAAAATATATTCAGTATTAATTATTATCCTAATAATCTACCCTATTGTAATTTTATGTAATATAATGCAATAAATTTAACAATTTCAACAATAATAAAAAAAATTGACATAAAAATGTTATTTAAAAAAAAACAAAAATAATGAACCAAATTCATTAATAAATATTTGTAAAAACCTGCATGTTAGTACAATGTTCTAACGCAGATTTTTGCTCGGTAAATAACATTAGATTCGTTCCAACAAGCAATTTCTGATTACATTTGTACGCATACGCAGCTTCTGATTGGTGTTCTTGAATTACGCCTTTTTTTTGAAAACTTTACTGTGTCCTCTATTATAACCTTCCTATATTGAATCACATCCTGAAGACAACTTACTGCGTATGTCCGGGACAGTTTGCTATTTACGATTACTCGGATCGATTACAAACAGTTTCGAATTGGTTTGAATATTATTGTAATGCATTTCTATTACGCCATCATTAACCAGTTTGAAGCTTTGTTGGAAACTAACCTATTATTACATCAAAGAGTTAATGTAATCTAATTAGAAATAAGTAAGGCTGGAGCAGTGCTGCGTTTTTTTTTTTTAATCAGACAAATCAATAAGTCCAAACTAAATTACTTCATTACATGTACAAGTTATTAGAATTTCCTTTATATATAATTATTAAACAATAAAATTTCTACATTTTTTTTTTTTTAATTAATTATTTATTTTAGACTGTATAGACAGTGGTAACAAACTGACAAAATCAAAAATTAACATTGGGCCAACCATGTTATATATATAAAAAACAACTAACACATTAAGAGTACAATAATAATATTTAGGTATATAAAAAACAAACATTTATTTTATTTATTTATATATATATATATAAAATATTTATTTAATAATATATAAATATACTTTGGTGTAATGGTATATTTTAGAGCTTCATACAAATATTTCATATTTCTTCATTATATATAACATCGTAGTGTGATTAGTGATTTCATGGCCCAGTATCTATATACCGTGACAAAAATTATTCACCTTTCTCTATTCTCTATTACTTTTCTTCATTCTCAAAAATAAGAACTAAATTTAATGTTAGTTGTAAACAAGATGGATGTTAATATAAAAAAAAAAAAGAAAAAAAAATGAGAGTGAAGAAAAGTAATAATAACTTTTTTTTTGAGGGGGTGAATGGTTTTTGTTGGCCGTCAGACGGGAGTGGAGGTGGTGGTGTGGCGACTTGTCTGTGTGCAACAAGCGGTCGAAGAAGAGGAGAATCTTCGTTCGAACTGGTCCCTTAGCTTGGATACCATTCCACATAAGTTCACTACGCCTTCAGGATACCTTCTCACCTCTATGTAAACACATTATTATTACTTATACTGCAGGTACATAATATATTATATAAAGTAAGGGAAAGCCTATTTCCCTTACTTTATCCTTGGTGGACGAAGGCAGACAGCAAACTTACTTGACTGTATACTATTCATATTACTATAACAAATAAAATCTAAAACAAGACCGGGAATCGAACCAGTATCACAATACACCTCAGCTTTGCGATCCGCCCATATATATGTAATCAACTTAGGGAATCAGGGTTCCCCAAATTTCTTATTATAATGACGTCCAAGACTTTCCGTCCACTAGTAACTTCTATTAAGAGTGATTCAGTAGTAATAATTTCAGCGCAAAAAGTATTTCACAGAAATTCCATATGTTTGCTAACCCTCGTTGACAATATCTATCGTTAAAAGTATGCTGCTTTCTTCACAATTATGTTGGTAAAAAAATAATGCGATTTCGTTTCGAGAACACCCTTTCTCTCTGACGAAGAATTCCTTTGGAAAAGTATTGCCTTGGAACATGCGGCAACACTCAAGAGATTACTTTGCGGATTATTTCACTTTAAAGGCGGATCTCACAACAAGGATTTGTTCCATGGCAATAATTTATTAGTAAAAATGAAAACTATTTGATAAATAGTTAAAACCTTTATCAGCCCTCCCTTTAGTCACCTGATTCATTCAAGTTTTCATAGAATTTATTCCCATAATTCTATCCATAATAATTTTTCAATATCCAGGAACATTTTTTTATTTGACAATCTCACAGAATTTATCTGAATGTTTGGGATAGCTGCGACCAATCAAACGTCAATGCTCTCCAGGAACAGGATTACTATTACTGGCAACAATTTTCTTACTCGCGCAATCTTTTACTAGTAAACGAAGTAAACAGTTACTTTCCCTGATTAAAATGTGTCTACTAAATTGCCAGAGAGAGGGAGGCTTTAAATACAAGAGAAATTTTTCTTGCGGAGCCTTCACAAGGAAGTAATATTAAAGCCCTCTGTTTTTTCAATTCCATAAATTAAAAAGCCATTTTAAAAATTATTGCTGTGCAGTAAAATGATTTTGTCCGGTCCCCATTTTTCTAAGAAAATCATACTTTTTTCCTTGATACCATGTTTCATTTTGTTGTCCAGTTCAGGCATTCGACTATCTTCAAGATTCTAGATAAACAGACAAGCAGAATGCAAAGGCCACTAGAAAGAAGCCAGGTATGCCTCTTAATTGCTTCATGCCATACTGGGACTCACACCGCGTTTTCAGTTTCATAAATTACTCCGAGTGTCTCAAATTGGAGAGTGTAAGTAGTTCTACAAGCTGTTAACAAGTCGTAGTGTGCGTTTGTATGTACAATTTTTTCAGACTATTTCCGATCCAGCTGCAGTCCTAAATCTAATCTGTCTGATAAATTTGTGCAATTCGCAATTGCTTGTGCAATTGTGTGCTGGATTGCGGAATTTGTCATTACTTCTAAAATATCATGAATTTGGTATTTTCATTGTTAAAAGTAGCCCAGTCTGTTAGAGTCTTTAGACATTATACGACAAAATAGGTCAGTACG
The DNA here is from genome assembly GCA_011037195.1 of Triatoma infestans. Taxonomy (NCBI): domain Eukaryota; kingdom Metazoa; phylum Arthropoda; class Insecta; order Hemiptera; family Reduviidae; genus Triatoma; species Triatoma infestans. Next base: position 12,737 of record JAAEAF010005236.1, read on the forward strand.
TCTGTAGATAAATAACCAGCTTTAGACTTCTAGTCCGGACACTAACTTAATCCACATACTTTGATTCTTTATATACATATATATTCAAAAGATACCTGATTTTAAAAGAGGTGGAGGTTCCAGATCGGTTACACTCAAACTGGACTTCTTGTAGTTCTGGCTTCCATTGGCAGCTAATACAAACATATTTAGTGGTCAAAGTTTAATTTTGATATTGCCAATATGTATCCATTACATTAATGAATTAAAATTACTCAATACCTATATAAAGTTAGTATTATAAAATAATTATATAAAAAACTTTTAAGAAGCCTAAATAATGAAAGCGATAAAGAAATGTGGCTAGATAATGAGAAAGTAGGGTTTCTGAAATAATTAGAGAGGGAGTTACTAAATTAGTAAAATATTAGATATTATTAGATAAATAATAATGTGTTTTACTGACCTGTTTGTTTGGCAATGGCGTTCACTACCCTCGGCCGAGTGGCAACACCCCCGCCATGCTAAACACACCATGCATGTCACTACAAGTGCCCTCTATATGTCTCTGGCTGCACCTTACTTTGTGCACTTCTACCATTTATTTACACTTTTCTTTTGTAATATTACTTGTGCAAAGCTCTTTTTATTTAATTGTACTCTCCTTTTTAATATTATTTTTATATTTCTAAAACCAGATAGACACGATACAAGTACAGTTTAGATGAACCTAAAAGCTGTGCGAGCATTACTTGGACCTGATTATTTACATGGTCGTGACCCAAACTTGAGAGACTGTGAGAAGAGTTGCAAAGATAGGAGGCCAAAGCAACTTGCATAGTGAAGAAACTACTGACTTTTTCTCCCTGTTTAAAAGCTACCCACTCCGCTATGTTATACTGTTGTAAATTGGGGTCCGGGGTAAGAATAAAACCTACAATTTGTAGGTGGCCAAACGTATGACTGCGTGTCGTAGAAGGCGACTAAAAGTCCGCTGGGACAACCCACCCAGTATCCTCTCCATGCCCTTATCTTTATCCTTTTATCTAGTTTTCCTTTCTTTATCCTTTTATCCAATGGGCGGACAGAGCTCATTAGTCGTGGCGAAGACCATCTGTCTAGAGTAGGGCACCCTGATAACAAAGCCTTGCAGGTTGTGGGTTTAGCGGCGGGTTAGCTCCCCTCCCTTGTAAAAAAAAATATGGGCTACGTATGCGAAGATAAATAAAAGATCAGGTTGGTTTTCAAGGCAACGGCAATGGCTACGGAAACGGACTTTCCGTCTGGCAACGAAACAAAGTGAGGTCTTAAGCGAAGGGCATTAAAATGTTTGGACATAGTAGTGCTAACAGAAACTAAGAAAAAGGGGTAAGGCCAGGAACTTGTTGTGGAATATGTTCACTTGTGGGGTGGAGTGGATGTATCTACCAGGGCCAAAGCAGGTGTCTCGATTCTACTTAGGAAGCAGTGGTCAAATTCCAAATTGACTGGGAAGAAATTAATGAAAGACTTATCAAAGTAATATTAAGGGCATGAAATAGTGTTGATTAGTGCTTATGGGCCAACGGATGATTCGCCACAACTCGATAAAGAGGTATTTTTCGACCAGCTGTCTGAAGTGGCAGAGAGTGTAAAACAAAATCACACAAAGAGCTGTTAGTGCTGGGAGACCTTAATGGAAGAGTTGGTAGAGCTGTCGGGATGAGGTAGTGGGACCTTTTGGGGAAGACATCTACAATGATAATGGTCAGAGGCTACGTGATTGGTGTAATGTACATGAGTGTGCCGTGATGAATACTTTTTTTCAGCATAAGAACCTACACAAGTATACTTGGGTTCAAAACACCCGCGGGCTCCAGTCAGTTATAGACTATGTGATAGCCAAAAGGAGAAGACGAGTCCTTATCCGTGATGTAAGGGTTTATCGAGGGGTCAATTGTGGATCTGACCATCACCTCGTAATTACGAAGGTGTCCAGTCATAATAGTGAAAGAGTAGTAGTGAAAGAGGTAACACCTGAATTTGATAAAGTGGATTGACTTGTTACAAGAAGCAAGTGTCAGAAGGCTATATGAAATTAGGTTGGCACAGAAACTTAATACAGATGAGGACTGGAACGCAGAAACGGTTTACCAGCATGTTAAAAAATGCATTTATGAGGCCGCCAAGGAGGCGCTGGGAGAGAAGACTCCGCAAAAGTTGGAGGACAGTGGCTGACGACAGAGTTGAATGCAGCAATAGAAGAAAAGAAAGAAGCTTACTTGAAGTGGCTAAGTACAAAGAAGCCTGAAGATAGAGAAGCCTACAAACAGAAGAACAAGCGCGCAAAACAATTAGTAAGGAAAGCTAAGGATGAATCCTGGGTAGAACTTGTCTTAAAATAGACCACTCAATTGGTTATCCAAAGTCTCTCAAGCGTGGAAATCTATAAGAAAATTAAGAAGTAATAGAACGCCAAATAGTATACTTCCTGTAGTATCACTGTCCAAAATGGAAGATTATTTTAAGAATCTCTTGGGAGAAAAAAGAGAGATTCTCGTCAACCGGTGTAAAGCTGAACTGTGACCCTGTGAAGCCTGTCTTGGAAGAAGAAGTCAGAGATGCTTTGCAAAATTCGAGCAATGGAAAGGCGTCGGGCCCTCGAAGCATTGTGATGGAACTTATTGTGGTGGCCATATTTAATAATTAGAGCGCTCACAAAACTTATAACCAGGTACTGGAAGGGGACAGTATCCCGAGAGATTGGACTTTGACTTACATTACACCAGTGTATAAAAAAGGAAACAAAAAGGAATTAGTGTAATGTCTTCTTTCAGCCGAATATTAAGTAGTATTGTTAAAAGGCGTCTGGAGGAAATGACAAAATCAATGCAAACCAATGCAAAGAGGAATGGGCCTTCCAATAAGAGGCAAAAATGTACACTCCCTTCTATTCGCGGATGACCAAGTTATTTTAGCCCATGAGGATACTGCTCGAAAGCTATGAAGCTGGCGGCTTCAAAGTGAATTTCGATAAATCCGAGTACTTGGTTGTAGGAGGAGAGGGCGGGATCTGAAAATGAACTCACAGGTCATGAGGTCCGTTCGCCGTTTCAAGTACTTTTGGGTTTAATAATTGATAGCTCCGGTAGCTGTGAGGCCGACGTTCTAAGCAGGGTAGGACGAGCCAATGCTGCGATCCGTTGCTTGGACGGAGTCCTCTAGAGCAAAGACATATCATTGGATACGAAGAAACTTATTCTGCGGATGATAGTGGAAAGCATTCTCACGTACGATAGGGAGAGCTGGACACTAACCGAACGTCTCAGACAACGGATAAATGCAATTGAGATGGACGGTCTGAGACGCAGTATGAGGATCTCTCTTCTCCATAGGAGAAGGAATATAGATATCCGTGCGGATATGGAAGCACAGGAGACTGCAACTGAACGACTAGAAATGCGGTCTCTACAGTGGTACGGTCATGTCCAGCGAATGGGGGAGGAAAGATGACCAAAGAAAGTGTTTTTGTGGTCCCCTCCTGGAAGAAGAAAAAGAGGGCGTCCAAGAATGACTTGGAAAGGACGCATGGTTGGAGCAATGGATGCTCGCGGCCTGACGGAGGAGGAATGGGAAAACCGCCTCACATGGTCTTTGGGGATCAAGGGTAACCATGAAACCGTAGAAATTCCTAAATAAAAAAAAAAATTGGGGGTGAAGTTGTTCGCTTCCGAGTTTGTTTTCACGTGCCCCCTGGATATCCCACAAAACCAACATCAGTCGCCAGCGCGACCTATTTTATATGGGGCCGCGCGACGCAAAATGGCCGAAGTTATGGCGTTGGGGGAAAAAAATACAAAATAGAGTGATCATTCAATCTTCCATGATCATGTCATGCAAAATATTTGAGGTTAAGTCTGCGACAATGGTTTGGTATTAATCGTCGTTTAGGGCCCACCACCCATCAGGGTAGCCGAACCAACAGAGCTATCCCAGGGTGAAAAATCATATTCGACAAGTTCTGAAACAAAATGCTATAGAACAGGATGATACGTTCTCGTTGGCAAGACCACAGCCACTCCATATGTAGAAACAGAAGCAAAGAGAAGAGAAAGCCAGGGCTATTTCTCTAGCACGTAAAAAAGTGTCAGAGAAAATAAAAAAATTCTGGAAAAGCATAAGATCAGTGAATAAATATTTCCAAAGTTCAAGGACAAATTTCCACAAAAAGAAAGTCGGGTCTACAAGATTCCATGCAACTGTGCAAAAAAGTACCTATGGCAGACCGAGAGATTAGCCAGAATGTGACTTAATTCACTGCGTCAATCATAACAAAATGATAAGTACCGCACTCTACAACTGAGCCGGCAATAAATTCCAGGACACCAAAGTATTTGCCCAAGGAAGGACGTGTTGTCAGAGGGACGATAGAATTGAGAAGGAAAAACATCGCTTAAACAGAAATGGTAGATTCCCGCCTGAGCTGAACCTTCTTTGAGACAAAATGACTATCTTCTGAAACCCTTTTACCTTCTCTTACTCTCTGAAAAAAAATCGATACGAGAGAAAAAAAGAATCTGTCAGTACAAAACAGGGCTTGCGCCATTGTCAAGTGGAGTAGGCGTCAAGGAAAGCGAGGAAAAATTAAAGCATGTAGGGTAACCTCTAAGAGAATGTTGTCAATGAAAAAGGGGTGAAGATTATTCTTCAGAAACATTAGGTTAAAGTTATACAAAATTATATTATGTTTTCTGATATTTAATTTATTATTAAATGATTTAAAATCTTTATTTTAAAAATTTCTACTTTAGTGTTACCAATGCTCGTATATTTTAGCAATTTTAATTTCAAAAAATCATTTTTAATCTCTAAAGTTTAAAAGTATAATTTTAACCATATTTTAGTCTAATTGTCACATTAAACAACAGCTGTTTGTAGGAAAAAAAATATTGATGAACATAGTATACTTCCAAAAATGTTAAGCAATAAAGAGATTTTTGTAGAGCTACTAATTCACTTTTCAGGAGGGAAAGCTCCGTCAAAACTAGAATATGTATCACAACTTTCGGGATCCCAAGTCCCCCTCTTCGTGTATCTAAACCTTTTTTTATAATTTTTATTGAATTCGTAAATCCGCCACCATTTCCCAGTTTGCCCAAAATAGAATTGATTATTTTGAGGTATTGCAAAAATCCACTAGGCCAATATTCCTGCTAACCCAGTCCAAGTGTGGTCCATTACTAATTACTTGCACCGTGTCCATTCAGCCTTGCTCAACTTATTTATTTTACTCAGCAAAATAGCAACAACAACAAAAATGACACAATTGTTTTACTGTATATAATATCATTGCAAAATAAAAAATATAACATTAATTTACTTGTAAATTAAATATAAGAACAATTGGAAACATAATTTGTATAGTTGAAGGATATTTAAGAAAACAAAAAACTGTGTAGAAGATAAACTGGGGTGTGTGTGTGTGTGTGTGTATATAGAAAACTGTTTAAAACAGGAAGATAGTAGAAGAGCTGGATAATGAGAACAGATCAGGCCAATCTAAAAGTGTCCCAACTAGTTAAAAAAAAAAATCATGCAATCTGATGAATATGTAAGAAGAAATGCATAATACCGAGAAATACTCTATTAGGGTTAAGCCGGCAAATAAATATGAAAACTTAGAACATCCAGTCATGCTTTGAAACTGAAATAAAGAATAGAAATCTTATTAATTACTAAATATAACATGTTAGAAGGATTTGCCATCTAGAGGGTGGTTTGAAATATGCTGAAATCTAATGAAAATGTTTTTTTTGCAGAAGGAGAAAAGAGAGAAAAAAATTAGTGTTACTACATTATCAAATATTATTTACATACAGGAAGTGATAGGAAGATATGCATTAGCAGGGCATACAAGTGAAGTGCAATGTTTACTTACAGAGTGGTCATGTAGCCTGGACATCGATTCACCGCTCGCCTCTGCAGCCAGATGTGCCCTCAGTTGTTTGTTTCTATATGCCAACATAAACACATACAAAAACTGTTAACACATTTCAATGTTGAAAACATTGCTCTTGTTCAGTTGAAGTTACATGAGTCACAATTTTATTCTGAAAGCCACCGTTGAGTAGGAAACATCTGATGTGAATCCTCACACAATTTTCTCTTATTGCCGCTATATTATATATATAAAAGGATATTTTCTGAAATTCGTTTTCAGAGCTCTAAAATAAATAAATAAGGGTGGGTTTCATGCTAGTAAATGCTCAGGTATCCATTTCAATGTAGTAGTTACATTGCTGTCCAGAAGACAGCGTTGGTAGCCTTGAAGGAACTCAGTAATATTTGAAATTTAACGCCACAAATTCCGCAGAACTCGCTAAAATCAGTTTTACCAAAAAAATCTTTTTAAATAAAAGTTATAGAATTTTATACCTTAAAATTATAATGAGATGTTTATAAGGCAATGACCAAAGAAGTTTTTTATAGAAACAAAATCTGGTGTGAAACACTCGCACAACTTTCTCTTACTCCAGTTCTCAAAATTACAATTGACAAATTTTATAGTTTGTGTAACAAATTTAATGAAATCCGTCGAAGACTGAAAAAACTGTTCAGTAAAAGCGCACTTCCGGTTTACTAATTTTCTTGAAACTCGGAATTTTGGCCATCTATTTATTTCTAATTAATTTTGTTTGGATGGTAGAATTGTACATTGCACTTTATAGAAAACCATAACCCCAACCCTTCCCCTAAAAGTGCCCTTAAATGAATTTTCCCAGAGAAATGTTTTAAATAGAAGTTGTAGATCTTGGTATGTTTAGTTTAAATCTGAAGTTTCAAGGAAATCGTCGGCGCCATTTTTGAGAAAATCGCGAAAAAGTAGAAAAATCATTTAGTAAAGTGTTAAAGTAATCGCTCTTCCGGTTATCCGAGTTTTTTCAAACTCCGAATTTCAACAACATATTTAATTCTAATTAACATTATTTAGATGACAGAATTGTCTAATAAACTGAAATGGCACTTTAGAAAAAAACCTAACCCCATCCCATCCCACAAAAGTGCCCTTAAATGAATTTCTCCAGAGAAATGTTTCAAATAAAAGTTGTAGCTCTTTGTATATGTTGTTGACGCAATAAGTTGAAGAAAATCGTCGGAGCCATTTTTGAGAAAAACTCAAAAAAGTAAAAAAGACAACTAGTAAAGTGGTACTTCCGGTTGAGGAATTTTGGCAGATAAGTACCATCAGATCCCATGGTGATACCTAAACGGAATATCATCTTTCAACTATCTACGGTTATTCGTTTTTGAGCTATGCTGTTCACACACACACACACACACAGACCATTTGCTAAAAACCACTTTTTTGGACTCAGGGGACCTCGAAACGAATATTTCCGTTGAAAACTCGAAAAATTGACACGATTACAGTACTTCCTCTTACTAGGAGTGAGAGAAAGTAAAAATTATTTGCTCTACGTTTCGGGTACCATTGATAGATACCCTTCTTAAGGAGCTCTTCACGTTAGAAGAAGGATGTATATGTTTAGATTGCAAAATAAAATAAAATTAAAATAATAAAATAATTTTTTTTTTTTTGCATTTTCAACGTATCATCATCCTCCTTCTACCCTAAAGAGCTCCTAAAGAAGGGCACCCATGGTACCCGAAATGTAGAGCAAATAAAGAATTCTTTTTCTTTTAAAAACTGCTGCTCTAGGCATTGCCTTTTTTATTTATTTATTTATTTATTTCAACCTGAACATATCAAATACAAAAGGCACGTCAATAACAATACTTCATAAGTACTTCATAAGAATGTATAAAATATTTAAAAGACTGTAGTATTATGTAAACTGAATTAGCACTGAACTCAAAAAGTGGTCTTCCAATTTCATGTAACTTTTTTTCGACATCGTTTTAATCGTTCTTTTTTGCACTTTAAAAATTTTAACAGTATCAGATGAGGATCCCCATAGCTCCACTCCATAGCTCATTCTGGCATGGAATAACGCAAAATAAGTCATCCTCAATACTTCCAAAGGAACTTCGTCTCGTAATTTCCTTAGTAAGTATACTATCTGAGATAGTCTATTACTCAGAGAGTCGTGGATTTTCCAAGATAGCTGACTGTCCAATCTAATCCCTAGAAACACTATCGTGTCATTCTGTTCTCCTTCTTTACGAATACTGAAAGCTATATTCTTTGTTTTACTCTCATTGAGAATCAGCTTATTTTCCTCCAACCACTTTTTCAAACATGAAATATTTGTTTGTGTTCTCTCTGTTACCGTTATCAAAACCCTTCCTTTGGCAATGAGCGTCGTGTCGTCAGCGTACAAAATATTTCTTTTGGGAAAAATTATTCCCACTTCATATCAAAAGCCTTACTCAAGTCTCAAAAACTCACTATACATTTTTCTTTATTTTCATAGGCCTCCATTATTTCTTCTACAAGTTTACAAACTGCATCAACAGCACCATAGCCTTCTCTGTAGCGAATTGTGTATTAATAATTAAATTATTTTCTTCCAGATATGTTAACAACTGACAAGCCACCACTTTTTATATTATCTTGGATAAGACCGGCACCAAAGCCACTGGACGGTACTTCAAATTACCCTTTTTGTGTACAGGAGGCTATCTCAACACTGTAGGAAAGCAACCATCTGCTATAAAACGGTTTATAAAATTACTGGTGTAATATATAGGTGTATAGTTTTCTTAATAAGAAATTAGAAAGACCAAAGTGAATCTTCACTCTTCTTTCCTTTCATTCCTTTCACCACTTCCAAAACACTGTCTTCACTGACTTCTTTAATTCTACTTTTGAGCACCAAACCTGATGTGATGCATTATTAGACGAGCCTCCACCCTGCATTAAAGAAGAGACTTGTAGCAGCTTCACAAAATGAGTATTGAACATTTCTGCACTTACTGAAGTATCAACCTTACATAATTTCTTATCTCCTCTAATCAGTTCCCATGCCGCTATGTTCTTGTTTTCTGACTTTATAAGGAACTCCCCATTATTGTTTTTTTTTCGCTTTTTTCAGATTTTCCCTGTATATTTTATTTGAGCAGTCAGTATTCAAAGTTTAAAGAAACTCGTTGTAACAGTTTTTAAGAAAATTTCACGAAAACTCAAAAATCTATTCTGTAAAATTACATTATCGGTTAAGCGATTTTCTTTAAACCGAATTTCTTCTCCTTAAAAACCCCGACGGATTTCATTAAATTTGGTCATAACATCTCAATAACCTCTTTCCAACTTTTACTCGTCTATCCCGGGGCCTCCATAATAGGAGGTTCAGCTCTTAGACCTCGGCTGGGCCTGTTGTGTACTTGATACACCTAAGTAATATTTCAAAAATCAATATGCTAATAACCGACGGTAACAATAGTTCCTCTTACAGCAACAAGAAAACAGTAAAAGATAAATCATAATGAATTAAATTAGTGAAGTACCTTGCATCTAATTGAAGAATATGTTGATGAGCATGCGCCAACTGTTGGGTGGTAATTCTTAATTTATCTTCCAGCGAAACACTCTCCATACACTTTATCGAATATTTATCGGTAAGTGATAAGATTTCCTTTTTAATTTCTTCCATTTCAGCTCTGTAAACAGAATACCCACAGTTAATATAAAAACAAACGAAAAATTGTCCTTGCCCCCTTTGAAGTTGTACATCTTCATGGTGGCAATTGGTTGGATAGCTCACAGTACTTACTGGTGCTGTTTGTGTAGTGCCGTGATGTCATGGTTAGACTGCATCTTAGTTACATATTCCGCTTTGAATTTTGCAACTTCTTTCTGCACTTCTGCTTCATGCGCCTTACGCATTGCATCCAAGGCTGAAAATTTATAAATCATAAGATTTTTTTTGGTGAGTTAGCCAAACATCATGCTTTGATTGGCACAAAATATGAAGGTTTGTAAAAATGGGGATCAAGGACTACTTTGCTTTACTGTTCTTTTAGCAAACCTCAATCTTTCTATATCAGTATAATCTTAGGATATCTGGGAAGTGGCGAAATAAGAAGGACGTACTCTAATGACTGGTTTATACATTGAAATCTTGATACGAGATTTAATTTTTTGTTTCGCATTTTAAATAAAACTTAAGTCAAAGTTACCCAAAGTTCGCCAACTGTGAGCTATATTCAAGACAGCTCGTAATTCGTTCCCTTTGTGATTCGCATTGGACAACTTTGCAATGAATGAAGAATCATTGGGTATCAGAGAATTAATAAAATAAAGTAGATCATTTTTTCAAGTCTGCTTACATCAAAGTACCGGGAAGATATCGCAGGCTACTTTACTTTAGCATATGGTGCGTGACAGAAACAAGGTTAAAGTCAACACTCTACACAAAATTGATAGCCTTACACTGGCGATGGATAAGAATCCGAAACCGGTCAGTATCAACAAAATGAGGCATGCACGGATACATAAATTGATGTTATCCAGCACTGCGGACCCAACTGCATATCCATTAGTTTACTTTTTAAATTAAACAAGATTTTGTCCGTGTTGAATTCTTTCAATTCCATGCCCATTATACAAAGTTTTTATAAACAATGTAATATAGTCTACTGCACAGTGAAAGCATCACTGACAAATATGTCCTGATGATGAGCGTAGTCCCAAAAGATCGATGAGCCTAAATGAAATAAGTTGACATGGAAAACTTGCTGATACTTTCTAGCGTTGCTGCGGACTTGGAACTTTTCAATATATTAAAAATATCTACACATTTATAAATCTATGATCTTAGACAACAATCGAACTGGAACCGTCCGTATCAGCTAGTCATTGGATCAATGCTTGCTCGCACCATGCTCCAAACCACTGAGCTTACCACAAAGAATTACTATTGATATAAATTATATTCGCAGAGCATTACCAGCAAGAGTAGCGTGGGTTTCTTCTGCCAGAGCTTGCTCTTTTTCTAATCTCAACGACTTCAATTCTTTTTCATGTTTCTCTTGCAGTTCTGCTATTTGTCTTCTATGAGAATTCTCCATTCCTATCAGACCTTTTTCCCAAACAGCCTGAAAATACATTGGATATATTAAAAATTATATCATAACTAAAGCAATAGAAAATTTAAACTCCCCAAACAAGTAATATCTTTATTTACACGAAGCTGTTGTATTTCAGCTTGATATCTTTGCCTCATGTTTTCCTCTTCGTCCAGATCGGCTGCTGAACTGCTCAATGTTTTATTATAGGCTGTCTTGATATCTTCAGATTCTTTCATAAATTCTTCTTCCCATGATTCAAGTTTTAATTCCAATCTCTTATTGCGATCAATCAATTTATTTTCCTCTTCCTTGTAATGGTGCATCTGAAACAATTCATTATCACAAACTTGTTTCACTTAATAACAACAGTTGAAACTCTATTTAATTGGAATAATAATTGTGCTGAGCACTTCAGCGCACTGAAACCAGAGGAGATAATAGCACAAAGTGGTTTAATGGATTTTGACCGAACCTTCGAATCAAATGTGGTGGGACTAAAATTAATTTTGATCTTCTTCCGGTAAAGGGAAAGTATTGCGATTGGGTCAAATTTTCGAAATTGAGATTTCACCAAAATACATGTTTTAAGGTCTCCGAATTCAAAAAAAAGTTTTTAGTGAGCGAATAGTCTCGTCTACATATATCTGTTTGTGAACAAAATATCTTTATGAGAGGAATGAATTTAAAAATATTAAAAGAGTACAATTATTATTATTTTTAATAATAATTACTTAAAAAATGACTTACTAGATTAGCTTTCTGAGCTTCAAAATCGGCCTTCATTTTGTTTAGATCTAGCTCATGCTTGCGTTCTAATTCGTTAATTTCAATTGAATGATGCTTCTCAAGGCTGTACAAGAAATTAAATGAGGTTATTCAAGAATAACAATTCCGAACTAACACATAAATATCATACGCTATAACAAATTCGGTCTGTATCAAATTAATTTTACTTACCGAGTAATTTCTTGTTGCATTTCTATACAACTTATACATTCTTTACTAATTTCACCATGTATCTGCAAAGATATCAGCTTTTCCCGTAATTGTTCACATTTTTTGCAAAGACTATCAATCCATGTATCACTTTTTCCATCGATTTTATCTGAACTTGATGGATGTTCATTTGGATTGAACATTTTTGAAAGGCAACAAACTTCTTTTGAAATACGTTCAACTGCATCTTTTAAACGTTCCTCATCTTTAGAATCTTGTGATAATTCCCGACAGAATTTTACATAGAGAAATTGTATTTCCGATAGAAGACTATTTTCATCGAAGGTGGTCTGATCAGGATCTACTAATGGATCTGAATAGTCTGTAGAAGAGAGTACAGCAACTCGGGCGTCCAACAGCGCCTTGTGTGCGACCACGTCCACTAATTGATTTAACATCTCTCTGGTCTTCGCCTCATCTTGTTCACTGGGCCTGGATGTCTGCCTTTCTGACTGTAAAAGTAGTTACTCCTCTTAGTTTTACTATGTACTTTAGTAAGAGAAAAATCACTGAAATTAACTTGTTAAATACAATAGAGAATCGACGTCAGGATCGCCCAAGAACTATCTGGTAGGAGGATGTTAGAGAGGGTTTTAGGGTTAGAGAGATGGGCTGGAGAAGGAGAAGAGAGCGAGTACCGGGGTGAGTGGAAGGAGCTCTGCAAGGCCTTTTCACTGCAAAGGCGGTAGAAGAGGATGTATTATATATGTATGTGTATGTAAGTAGTATAACAATTTTATGAAAACTACATAAAACCACGTACAAAGATTTGGATTTGGTAATGGGAAGGGGGTATAAATAATGAACTATCTTTTTTCATATGGCAATATCGGATGCCCGGCCTAAAAAGGACATATGATGGATGTCGTCACGAACGACTTCAGAACAAGTAGTAATATCCACCCTATAACTTTAGACAATGCCAAAAGCCGAATAAATGTGAAAGAAAATGAGTGTATGCAAATTAATAGTAAGAATATGGAAAAGTTGGGTAAAGATATAGTTTGGTCAAAATAAATCACATTAATCACATTTATTTAAAATAGTTTTTTCTAATTTCAAAACAGATTTTACTTTAAAACTGTGCCTCATATAAGGTAAACAAGATTTCTGGAGTAGTAATTGTGAGAGTTGATGCAATGCTGCTATTGAAAGAGGCCTTAACAGCACGAATTATTTAATATTGTTAGCATTTTGAAGGAAATAGTCACTAATTTATACTTAGTAATAGAATAAAAGACATAACAGACAACAGCAGAAAACGAACCTTTAATTCTTGCAGACGTGATTTGTACTTTTCTTCCAACCTGTTGACCACGGCAGCCATATCTCGAGACAAACCTTCATCAGCCAATGATACCCACATTTCTAGATTAGCTCTCTCCTTGACAATGCCTGCAAATCTGGTTTCATTTTCCGCCTCTATATAGCTGCGATAAGTCTGTGATGCTTGCGATAATACTTGTGTAATTTCCGCTTGTATTAGTTCCTGATTTACAGCTTCCTGTGCCATTGTCCATGCATCTTGTATTCTGTTATTACTCCTGTCTGGTGTAGCATCATCTGCCAAACTTTCCATGGAGAATGCATCCGCTAGTTTATGTACAACTTCATTAATATACTTTTCTACTTTTGAATCTAGCACAGCTTTTTTGTTTAACAGTTCCGCAATAACAGGGTCGTGTTTCTTTCTATCTTTGATTTTGCGATTCACCCGCTTCACACCTTGCTGGGTGAGATGTTTGGCTAATGATTTTACTAGATAATCTAATGAAGTTTCAATATTTGGTTTACCGCCACTAATTTTATTATCTAAACTATTAATAAGTCTCTCTGCGTCGGTTACATCTAAACATTTACTTTCCATTACAGCGTCGTGCAATCTGCCTATAAGTACTGATTCATATGCCAACTTTTCCGCTAAAAGATTCAATTTTGCTTCATTAGTCCACTGGCCAGCCTTCATTAGAGATTCCTTTTTCTTTGCCAACACAATTAATTTTGTTCTGAGTAAGTTTTCCATTTTTTTCACCTCATTTACCATTTCCGTCTTCTGCGAACTATCGATTTCATCGCATTCACCATTGAATAATTTCAGTTCGATTTGTTTATTATCTGTTGCACCGGCTTGTGTCATTGCTACTTTCGCTTCTAAATTTCTAAGTCGAAGAAGTACTTTTAACGGTTCAGATCCAGTAGCACTGTCTAGAGATTTTCTACGCAAACGAGATGAAACTTTATCTGCTTTCTTGTCCTCCAGAGGGACAGCATTAACAGGTGCCGGTGAAGGATCTATTATGTTCATTTTATTTTCTAATTCGGTCAATTTTTCTTCTAGCTCTTTGCAAATAGTAAAAGATTCACGCCCTTTCAAAGAAAGCGACCTTCTCTTTTCTCTTGTTTCCGTTTTGGTCAGCTTCTGCTTCAAAGTTCGAATCTAAAATACACAAAATGCACTGTTACTGCAATAATTTCAAAATTTGTAAATAAAATAATTAAATGAAACTCTGGAGTGGAAAGGCTTTCCTCTAAAGCCTAGCGCAAATTCATAGAAATATATGATTCTAATCTGTATAAAATTAATAGGAATTACATTTCTTCTTTTACGTTTCCGTGGCGTTTTTCATGAAAAATACTTGAGTTTCCGGGTTCAGACCGCATCTGTGGTTTGCTAAAAACCGACGTTTCGGTTTTTAAAAAAACGACGATTTTTAGCAAACCAATGATGCGATCTCAACCCGGAAACTCAGATTTCTGAACCCAAATTCTGAATTTGAAAATAAGTTGATCGGGACTATGTTTTTCCTACACGGTGTTTTCAATTTAGTTCTCGATAATGTAGGGGTTTTGGTGAAACCCCCACCACTCATCCACTCTAGCGGAGAGAAACAGCCCCTCTCGCACAGAGAGGAGAGGCTCGGCCAGTGTATATATATATAGAGATGGACAGTCAGAGATCATTCGGTTAAATTCAGTTTTACACATCAGAGATCATTCTGTTGATTTACACATCAGTTTAACATCACTCCGTACATATCATTTTAGCCACGTCAGTCTGTCAGTTCAGTTCAGTTCAGTTCTAAACTCTACAGTGTAAAGTCCTTGGCAGTCAGTCACATACATATATATCAAACTATATATCTTATACCCATCTTAAGGTGTTATTTATCACATCAAGCATCTACAACCAACATCTCCTCACAACACCCTTACAATAATGACACCAATGGGTCTCTTTAAACTTGATAACAACACAAATATAGACCTATCACTTTTGTTTGAAACTTTTTATCGAGAAAATTGATTTTAGGGAGGGTTCGGGTAAAATTAGGTCGTCACTCTACCTCGAATGTATTGTTTAAGTACAGTTAATGTTTCCCCACCTAAACAATATTAAAGACAACTAAACATTTAGTAAAAATTCCAAGTTTGAGGAAAATTATCATTCATAACTAATTTCAAAACAGATTTTCTTTTACTGTGTAATATACTTCAAAGGTGGTATTATTTCAAGGGTATAGAGAAATAATGACCTGTTTTTCAGCCGACGATAATTTGGAAGCTAGATCCTGAATCCTGGCGGCCATCAATTTACTACTGGCCTCCGCTTCGTCCTTCATACCCTTGGCTTCTTGTCGGGCGCTCACAACACTTAATTCCAACCAATCGGTCGCCGCTTGGGATTCACGTAATTCACGTTTCAATGCTCTAATTTCACTCACGGCTTTTTCAAATCGTGTCCGCAAATCTATATACTCTTCCGCAATCCTGTAGTAAAAGAATAAAGTGAGTTACTAAAATTTCTATTAGATTAAAAATAAAAATTTATAAAAAAAAAAAATGATAAATTATATAAATTACCTGTCCTTGTCTAGTTTGTCTAAATCTAAATCTAGATCAATATTGGTAAGATCGGAAAGAGAGTCGACAGAACGAGCCCGATCTCTGGCAGCGGAAGAAGGTCGATCCAGCTCTCGAACTCGTCTGTAGAGAGCTTCATTGTCGTCGATGGCGCACGCCAGTCTAACTTCTAATCTGCGCAACTCACCTTCTAATCTATTTTTCACTTCACGCTGTTCTGCCAGTTCAGAGCGTAAACTAGCCATTCGAGAGTTTGCGTTTTCCAATTCACATTCTACAGACTGCATTGCCTTCTCCCATTCCACTTTCTCCTCAACATATCTGTTCATATAACAAAAAATGGTAAACACTCCAAATGTTCTTCAAAATATAAGATTTATTAGTAATTTTTCGTATATACTCTTCCAATATTAAACAAATTGAATTGTATTATACTTCATCTTCTAATCAGAAGGTCGAGCACTTTTATATATGCAGACGTTACCTATTTTTTAAAGCTTCAAGTTCTGCAGAATCTTTCGCTCTTTGTTTGCCAGTTTCCTCATCCCTCTTCATTAAATCTTCAACCTATAATTAACATACGGTGTTAACAAAAAGATATAAATAGAACCAATCCATCCTTCAATCTATAGAAATAAGAATTATTGTACCTTCCGTTCGAGTTTCGAGACGACATCTGGAGAATGTTTCTGTCTAACGTCATCCTTCTTGGTAGGTTTTTCTTTAAATATAGCATAATCTTGTTTGCTATCACTCAATTCCTTGACCTAGAAAGAGCCATTCATTGTTATATCTGAGAACTGTGATTAGAGTTTCGATCTCAAAATGAACTAGCAAACAGGGATCTAAAGTTCAAGCAAAGAAACTCTGGCTCTGAGGTAGATAGAACATCTCAACCGGTGGTGTTATGCAATTTATATCTGCAATTTTTCTTGTTTCTGATTATAAACGAAATTCTTGTTTTGGAGATTCGTTGAAAGGATATTATTTACAGTAAAAGCCTAGATTTAGACAGATATTCCATCATTATTAGGCTGAGCATTTAAACAAGAAAAAAAGAATTGCACGTGTGTTTAATTATAGACATTTTAGTTTCATGGATTTGGTTATCTCATACTGCTTTAAGAGTGTCAAATTTTAGCAAATGAGTAAGAAATGGGGAACCTCCGAGTCCGAAAAAAAGGTTCATATCTATATAGGTAAAAATCTCAGGATGTCCTAACTTGATATTCTGTTCACTATATTACCAATGGAAGTTATCGGACAAAATTTCTCAAGCAAGAACACTTAACCGAATGGATTTTTCTGCTTTTTTTACTGCGATTTCCTCGAAAACAATTTCCTTAAATTACGCTTATTGTGCACATGTAAGGCTTTCATATTTGTTTGAAACATTTTTCTGAGAAAATAGATTTTAGAGGATTTCCGTTTAAGAAGCTATTTCAGTAATCGTACCAACCATTCCACATACGTTACCATTCCAACCATACATATACGTTAATGTTAACACACATCGTATAATGTTAATAGGAATTAAATATTTGGCTTTTATTCCTAGTCTGAAAAGTATTATTAGTATTTTCCTAGTTTTTCAGACTCAGTTAATGGAAAGTGCGAATTTTCTTATTTTTTGTTTTGTTTAGCGCGACTTTCTGGATAACAACCCAATTCCTTTAAACTTAGTATCCTCATTACCCATACAGAAACCCAGGTTAAAGCTTTATTTCCGAGAAAATGGATTTTAGGGGCTTCTGGGGGAACTAAGACGTCACGCTATTTCTCTAAAGTGCTATTTTAATTCGAAATTTAATGAAAATTTGTCATTTTAGAACTAAAGAATTGCGGTAAGGAAAAGTTTTAGCAGATTTTAGACTAGATTTTTTTTGTTTTGTATTTTATCCCTAATTTATGACAGAATTATCTATCGAAATATGGCCTTAGAATACAGAATGCCTTAACAACTGACCTACGATACAAGATTAATATTATTAAATATATATTGATATTATACAAACCTTATTTTCTGGAATTTGTGGCTGATTGCAAGCAACAATAAGTTCCTGACTTGACACAGAATCAAGTGTTGACCTTCGAGAGTTCGGCGGCGAAGAACGAGATCTTTTATTTCCATAACCTCGCCATTTGGATACTCCCCTAGTTTGTAAACATATCTTTATAATGTTTTCATGTTCGTTACGACCGATGTATTTAATGTTATAAATTGGATGTTGAGGTTCGATCACTGAGACCGAACCTCAACATCCATTTTACAACATATCTTTATAATAGTAATTAAGAGACACTTCATTAGAAGTGAATGGTTTTATGATAAGTATTCGATACCTTGCTCTCTCTTTAACTCTAGACATGGGAGTTCTATTGAGTGGCGGGGAGGGAGGCAGAGCTTCACCCCATTCGCCGCTCTCCCTTCTGGCGCTGCCGGTCTCCGAGGCTGTCCTGTATTCCTCGTCAGAAGACAATAGCAACGATCTTGCC
Source organism: Triatoma infestans (assembly GCA_011037195.1). Lineage (NCBI taxonomy): Eukaryota > Metazoa > Arthropoda > Insecta > Hemiptera > Reduviidae > Triatoma > Triatoma infestans. Next base: position 31,079 of record JAAEAF010005236.1, read on the forward strand.
GTTAATGTACTGGACGATGACAGAGGTACCTCATCCTCCCTGCAGTAAAATTAATATGAGAACACATCTTGATCTTAATAAAGAAGGCTATCATGGTAATAATAAATCACTGATGTTTTCTTTAATCGTGCAAATGTAAGAAGAAGATCAAAATATATCCTTATAATGTCAAAATAATCGGAAACTTTTAGTTTTTGTTTTATTTACAAAATATCCCTTCAATCCCAGTCGACTGCTCAATATAAAGCTGCTTTTCTTGAGCAGCTGCCGTCGTAAATTTGTGAACTTATATCCCATCAAGGCAGGACATGAGTCTAAATAGGACGCAGATATCTCTTCCCCTGTGCTACATACCGACTTCTGGACCACACCTATTCGACAAAAGTGCTTTTTAAAATAATCGTGTCCATGGTTATTCGGAAACACACCACAAATGTATTTCCGGGAAGATTCGGAAGCATCCTTCCCCTACTTTCTCGCAGAGCACTCCACAGCCTGCCTTAAGCATTTTCCACTGCTTTTGTTTTGTTTCTTTTGTTAGTGAGGACTTTATCAGTCGTTTTATTTCATTATAAGGCAGGAGGTTTGCTATAGGCTGCTCCAGACGGGATCCCATCCTTGCAAGTCGGTCAGCCTTTTTGTTTCCGTTAGGACCGCAATGGCCCGGCATCCACAACATAGCAACTACTGACCCCAGTTGAGAGAGTTCATTTATCAGGGATTGTCATCGGAGCACAGTTGGGGAATCAGAAAATGCTTGATCGGCTGGATAAAATAGCGGCCTCAAAACTTCCAACCTTTCCAGCCACCAACACAGATCCTTTCTAGCGCGAGCTCAATAGCCTTTAATTCAGCGACGTAATTGTTTGCCTGTAAACCCACAGGCTGGGAAATTTGAAAAAGGGAGCTCACTAGCTCCAGCATTTTCCCTCGTATCCGCCGCGGAGCCGTCAGTGTAAGCAGGTAACCATTAGCTCTGCACCACTGCGATACGGTATTCTTCCTTGCAAGTTTAAATTTAATCGTTTTTTTTTATTTAAATTTTTATTTTACAATTCACGATGCTTTCCAGCGATTGGGGGTAGGTCTCGATCGGAGAGACGTCAATAGTTGACAAGATGTATGACAGCAGAGACGACAGTTACGTTGTGTTCTCCGTTTATGGAACCGATATTTACCTCCTCCCAAAACAGTGCTTACGCTAGTCAAATTTAACCTCTAGACGTACAATATTATGTCTTCTTCTATTGCTGGTAAGGTATCAAAGAAGAAAGGGGGTTTATGCGAACCAGTATCTCCATTGGACACTTGATCAACAGGAAATTCTTTCGACAGGTAAATCTGTGATGTTTTATAACCCACAGCCAAGATTTTTTTTATAACCATCAGCGCGGAGCGCAGCGACATTTCACTGTATGTACTATACTAAGTAGAAACTACCAAATTTTGGCCTCATTCATTTATATTTATATAAGAGACACTTTATTACTAAGAGTCCAAATATCTACGATTTAAAATGTATATACAAAATTAGTAGGGTGCGTTTCTATTTTTTACTGTCGACTATACAAAATAACTTACTGAGTGGGAGAAGATAAGTCTAAAGAAGAATCTTGAATACCAGCGGCTTTGCGCAGTGCTGACATCCAGTTAGTTCTAATTCCTGCCGTCACAGCAGAAAGGACCAATTGCCTTCCATCCCATGTCTGGAACATTATTACTCATTAAACAAAATAATATTATTAAGACAAAATAATGGTTTTATTAAACAAATCATCATCCTTCCAACCATCAGGCACAGAGCCTTTCTTTCTAGCGCTCTGAAGCATTTGGTTGGTTTTAATACTTTTAATTTCATAATATTGGAGAATTAATTACACATTCAAGAAGAGTAATATAAAATTAAAAAAACAACTTTATTTTAATCTCCATTTTAATGAGATTTGTAAATTATTTTGGTAAATTCTAAGGTTCCAAGAATGGAATTAATTTAGCAATATATATTCATGCTCTTTTACTTTTTCATTTGTCAATCTTTCTTGTTAGGAAAGAAATTTTTCCTCTATTCGATGTAAGATCGTGTTAAGTTGTGAAGAGTTTTTGGAAAGGGTCCATTCAACAAACTGGTTCCTATCCTATAAGTCCTTAGATATGGGAAGTTTGATCCCTTAAACTGGTTTCGGATAACGTTAACCTACTAAAGTTAAAAGAGTTGCATTGGCTTATTAAAATTAGAAGAGGATTGCTTTATTTAAAGAGTGTTTCTTGTATTGACAGTGAGATTGAACTCTGTTCATTGTGCAATTCTCGCGCTAAAGAGGGCATGGTTCATTTTATGACAGAATATTTAGGAGTGTCTGAACTATCGTTTGTTATATAAAGGACAACATGCTTGCGCTTACCGTCAAAAACTAATTGAAGAGTTCTACTTCCTCTTACATAGTTGACTTTATAATTCTTTGTTGTATATCTTGCTTACATTTCTTCCATCTTACTTATATCTTTATTTACTGAATTTAAAATTGCATTTAGTTTACTCCACAGTACAAACTTTTAATCATTTATTTAATTTTTCAGTTTTTATTAGTTTTTCTGTTTTCGGTCATTGTGGCATTTTCAAAGTTTTATAATTTCCGATTATTATTAATCCATATATTAATACATAAAACACAATATTTTTTTTTCTTTTTCTTTTTAACTTATTTTTTTCTTTTATTTCAAGCTTTATTTCTATTCTTCTCACCATTATTGCACTTCTATTTCCTACTTTTTATTTTTAAACATTTTATTTCTTCAATAAATTTGCCCTATGGTCACTTCGAACATGTAATTTCAAAGGCAAAAACTGAATTTCCCATGACACACATATAATACTTCCTCTTAAATCACAAAAATCATTTATATCATTAAATAATTCGTATTTTCGAATTTAAAGAGCTTCTTATGGATTCGTTGCAAAAGACACAACTGATGAATTCTTTGGGGAATGATGATATTCTAAAACGTAACTGTTCACTGACAAAATCGCTCACCTAACAAAAAAGCGAAGGCGCCGAGCAACGTACCACAAGGTGGTGTGGCAACTGTTGCGGAGCGGAAAGGAATTTTTATTGTTTAAAAATTTATTAGGATGAGGTGAGATCAATAGAGCGTAATTCGATTAACTATCGATGTTGTGTAGTAGACGTAAGTAATCTGTATAAAGATTAGTAGTTGGGAGCAGTGTCAGCCATCTTGTCCAACGAAACTCAGTTTTACCGTTTTTTGTTTTCTACCTTATTTCATTTTCACAACAGTATAATTGGGGGGCTGAGATTCATAGTGGCATAAGTCAAAATTTGAAAGTTTTGACTTAACTCAATATTCATTTTCCTTAAGAGACTAAGCATTTAGATTAATAGTGAAATAAGTCATATATCTGGTTGTTGCCATGAGAATTTCATCACTTTTTTCAGATGTAAACAACTCCAATAAACTGTTTATTATCATAGTGAAGTAAGGGGACTTACTCCACTATGGTCCTCAACGAACAGGAATTAAAATGTTTTGAATCATAGTGAAGTATTTGGCATAAGCCACTACAATAATTTTTTGGCGGTTGATTGTAATGTCATAATCAGAATGGCATGAGTCACCCTCTCTACATTCTATTTCTAAACATCTGATCGAATTTATTATTATTAACACCTTGCTGTCCGTTGACAAAACAATAATACATACACAGGTGACCGATTGTTTATTTGTTAAACATTTTTAAGAAAACCGTTATTATAGCTCCAGACCTGAGTGTCGGAAGCTGGTATATTTTACGATAGAAAAGTTTTTCAATCGATTAAAATTGCTTTTATTTTAACATATTTTTTGATATTAAATTTTTAAAACACTAATATTTAAAAATGAAGTGCTGCATACTTACTTTCTCTTACTCCTCCTAGTAAAAAATATTGCGATCGTTCCAAATTTGCGAAATTGAGTTTTCACTGAAATTGACGTTTGGAGGCCCTTGAGTACGAGAAAAATCTTTTTGACAAATGGTCTGTTGCGCTATGTGCGTTTTAACAAAATATCTCAGAAACGAAAATTGGCAAGAAACTCAACTTGGTATTCCGTTCTAACTACCGTATCTGACACGAAGGTTTTGGCAAACCCCATCAACCGGAAATGCTCATTCACTGAATGATTTTTTTCACAATTTTTCGAAAACGGTTCTAACGATTTTCTTTAAACCTGGAATGTTCACTGGATAGATAAAAACATATCTCTTTTATTTCAACCGTTATCGAATAAAATGATTTTAAGGGTTTTTTTTTTTTTTGAGGAGCGGTCAGTTAGATTTAAATTTAAAGTACACAAGCTTTGTCGGTTTTCAGTGAAGACGTTCCACAAAAGTCCGCTCAGGTATACAACTATATCCCTACTACCTTTTTTACTTGGCCAGCTCAACTAACGTAAACATTGTAATTTGAAGAAAATGTGTTAATTGGAGTAAGAGAAATGTGTCAGTTTTCAAACCATTTTTTTTTGTTGCGAATATCTCCGATACTTTCCAGCTCTGGGGACCCAACCATAACAAATACCATAGTATTTTCAAAATACGTACATGCTAAACCACAGAAAGACTATTGTGTTTAATAATATTTTTATTGTTTGTTTAAAATAAATAATCATAATTTGAAAAAATCTTAGTATTTTTTTTTAATATGGTATTCTTCAAAACATTTACCAATACACAACGGAATCTCACAATATTTACAAATGAAACATATATCTCTCCGAAGGCCATATCTTTTGCACACTCTACAGCGCTTTTGAGGGAACTTTTTTTTGCCCGAACTTTTAATTCTTCCAAGTCTGTGCGGTCTCATGTTTCCTGAAATTCTAGCGGGTGGATCTTCATAAAGGTTCTCCTTGTTGGGCTTGCAGAACTTCCTGAATTACTTTTTGAATTAATTTCATTTTTAATCCAACTTTTTGCAACTTGTTGCAGAAAAAGTAAACATTTTATTTTCTTTGCGGGATTAAGAATTTTGTAACCACAAAGGAATTAAAAAATGCGCAATTTAAAAAAAAAAATATGAAGACTTTCTTTGTCCATTTCACGGTTTTTCTTATAATTGGATTATATGAAAGATATTGATCAGCAAAATCAACATCCTCCATGTATTTGTTACAATCCACAACACTTTCTGGCTTTATTATCATTTCTCCAGTTTTCTGTTTCTTCTACCATTTTCAATCATAGGGCCTGATGTATTGTTGATATCATTCTCACTTCCCTTTTATCTTTCCAGATGTGTATTAAAACACCACCCTTTCGACCAAAATCATGTTGACCTTTTCTCAACTTTAATTTTTTCAAGTCTAAAGGCAATCCTCGATTTTCCCTTTCAGTACTACATATTCTAATTTTCTTCGAACGCAAATGTTCTGTCGGGTCGACACTATTACAATAATTATCCATATATACGTGACGGCACAACCATCTAAAAGATAAAACACAAGTATTTGCAACTTTTCTCCATTACCACAATATAATTTAAATTTGCATGTGTATCCGCTTTCAGCATCACATAGCATTCTTACAAGTAAACCATGCTTGTTAGTTTTTCCTGGGTTATAAACTCGAAATTTCAATCGACTTCGGTATCATGGCTTCATTCAACGAAACATTTTGTTTTGGCTTACATATCTTATTAAATTTATCAGAAAAGTATTACATTATTGAATCTATTTTGTAAGTTCGATTCGTGTTTTCTGACATTTTTTCATTATTCGAGAAATGGAGGGATTGTAAAATTTGCCTTAATCTATTTCGGGTCATAACTTTGCCAAAAATAGATGTTTCCATCTGTGAAACGGTAGACCATTATACTACTCTTCCTAACTTGTACCATTAAAATATGTAATCTCGAAAATTGCTTCATTTCGGGTATTGTAGTATCATTCCACTTTTTAGTGTTTCTTAGTATTTTGTATTTATGGACATTTTGACCGTGATATCTATTTGTTTCTGTCGTTAATAATTTAAAAAATTCATTACTAATTAACAAATCTACAACTTCTGGAATATTTTCAGAATTACTAGGTAATATTTTAATAGCTTCGTTGCCCAAAAACAAATCCGGAGTTACATTAGCATCATTTCGAGACAAATATATTCCTTGAATTATTTCCTTCGTTTTCTTCGTCTTCAATGCGTTCTGAATTGCTGTATCAGATTCACTTATTAGCGGCAAAACTCTTCTTTTTATCGCAATAGGAAAATCTGAATCGCTACTATCCTCGCTGGATGTAATATTTTTAGCATCAGATAATACATCAGACATATTTCACTACTAAAGTTTTCAAAATCTTCTTCTTCCATTATAAAATTAACGCAACCAAATATATAAACTAAAAAATTAATTTAAAACAGAAGAAACTTTTTTGCAAGTAATTCGAGTTAAATTAACGACGTACTAGTGTATTATACGGAAAGGTTTATGGGTATTAAAACAAAAGACGTACTAGTACGTGAAATGCTATTGGGTATTAAAAACAAAAGATGTACTAATAAGCGAAATGGTATTGGGTATTAAAAACAAAAGACGATCTACTAGTACCTCAAAGGCTCTAGGATATTAAAAACAAAATTCTATAAGTTGTTAATTGAACCTCGTCATTCTTATTGTAAACACTGCTATTTTTCATCCATTCACGAGTGTAAAAAATAAAGTGAGTCATACTTCAACTTCAAACATGACTGACGAAGAATTACTGAGATGTTTAGAAGATAGAGATGATAATACAGCGGACAATGACTATTTTCCCTCAGTGGGCGAATTATCCTCAGGTATGTAGTTTGATCCATTTGCTTATAAATAAAATGAAACAAATAAAAACATTACAAAATTTTCAATTTAAATTATTTAAATTTTTAATTAATTAATTTTTCAATTTTAAAAATTTTTTAAGCCACAAAAAAGAAATGTCACCTTCTTTTTAATATTTTATAGATACCCATTCGGAAGAAGATTATATCCATCAAATGGGGCTCAATGCAAGGGATAGACATAGAGGAGAGGTTGGTGGCAACTCGGTAATCAAACCGAAGCGGAACAGGATGTGAATAATCATAGTCCTACTGATTTCAAGCCCGAAAGCGACAAAAAAATGAGTCAGCGAGAGCGAAGGCAAAGAGACTTCGAAATTCAGGAATGGGATACACCAACACGAAGGGCAGACATGTGGAAGCCAAAAAATTTGAAAACAAAGACTGTAGATTTGCTAAGAAGTGTAGGGACTCATTCAGCGAGGGCGAGAGATTTAATCAATTCGTCAATTTTCAAAATATGGGCGATTTTTCGCGCCAAAACGCTTACATGTGCGGCCTCGTTCAACAAGTACCTATAAAAAGTAGGCGACCTCGCGATGGGACAAAAGGAGAAAGACAATGTTCAAATTTGTTTTTCCTCCAGAAAGCAAATTGTACAGTTCGAGTCTGCAGAACATTTTTTAAAGATACATTCTTAGTCAGTGATGGGAGGTTGACAAGAGCTTTAAGGAAAGTAATGATCGGGAAGATTCCTGGTGAAGACTTAAGGGGAAAACATAAAGCGGCACTGAAAATAACTCCAGAACAAAAGAATTCCGTAAGAAACCACATCACACTTTTCCCATCTTTTCAGAGTCATTATTCTCGGAGGGACGACCCAAATAGAAAATACCTGAGTCCTGAGCTTAATATTAGAAAAATGTATATTCTTTACGTGGAGTGGTGTCATAAAAACCAGGTAATTCCAGTTAAGGAATACTTTTATAGGTACATATTCAATAATGAATTTAACTTACATTTTCACGCCGCTCGAAAGGACACATGCAAGGTATGTGATAAGTATAAGCAGTTAATGGATGTGGAAGTGCATGAACGGAATAAAGCTGATTTGGAAACTCAGCATTTACTCCATTTAAAAAGAGCTGAGGTGGCTAGGAATAGTTTGAAGGCCGATGGAGAGCGTGCGGCACAAAATAAAGATGTTTACACTATAACTATTGACCTTCAAAAGGCTCTCCCTTTTCCCAAGATTACAGTTTCCGAAGCGCACTACCGTCGGAATATGTATTGCTATAATTTGGGCGTGCATGATGTGGCTAACAAAAAAGGTTTCATGTACGTTTGGGACGAAACAATAGCTTCCAGAGGCTCTCAGGAAATTGCTTCATGTATAGTTAAGCATTTGAAACAGTACCCTAAAAAACATGTCATAATTTACAGTGATACTTGCACAGGGCAGAACCGAAATATTAAAGTTTCTCTATCACTACTCAAATTAACACAAGAAACGTCTATTGGAACAATAGATCATAAGTTCTTAATTTCTGGTCACTCCTATCTCCCAAATGACTCTGATTTTGGCCTGATAGAAAGCAGTTCGAGAAACAAGACTATTTTCGTGCCAGATGATTGGTACAGGGAAATAGAGAATGCGAAGCGACAGAGCAAGTTCACAGTAATAAAAATGCAAAGTGAAGATTTCGTGAAAACAAATACTCTGGAAAACGCTATAACAAAGCGAAAAAAAAACATTAATCTCGAGAATGTTAACTGGTTGTGTATACAATGGCTCCGCTATCAGAAAGACATGCCCTACTCCATACTGTACAAGACTACTCTCAACGAACTCTCCATCTCATTCAGTGAGCTGAACATAAAGCCACATAAAGAAGGCCGACCAAGGAACCTCGGACTGATCAAGCAAGAAAAGCTGTACGATGGACCGAGAAAGATCAACAAATTAAAGAAAAGAGACATGTTGTACCTGCTGAAGTATATTCCTCCAATCCATCATGCTTTCTTCAAAGGAATCAGAGGGTGCAATGAAGTTGACGACTTAGGTCCACTTGAAGATTCAGAAGATGATGAAAACCAAGATTAGTTTTATGTTTTTGTTCATGGATTTTTTCACGGGTTTAATTTGTTTTAATAATTAGATATTTTTTTAATTTTTTTTTTGTACTTTATCAACTTAAGGCTATTAGCCTTGACTGTGTATTCGTAACGAATATTACATAAATTGAAATCAATAAAACAGATTTTAATGTAAATAAAAACTTAAAATTCCTTAAAAGAAAATAAACATTTTTAGCATTGATGAGTTGACATTGAACAAGTTATTTGCACTTCCTAGTAAAAATTCGCCTCTAAAAAGACAATTTGTTTATTTATTTTTTTGTCTCTTTGTAATCCATATGGTAAGGGTACACAAGAATGTTAAATTCGAAAAATTCATTTGTGCACATGGTTTTGAGTTTTTTATGAAGCCAAATGAAAAAACCGGTTTTTTCCAAAAAATGAAAAATCTGACTTATGCCACTATGAATCTCAGCCCCCCATTTATGTTCCATGTTAATATATGTTGTATAATTCTAGTAATTTGATTCTATTGTAATAATTAAAGAAATAAAATATTATTATTATTATATAAATAAAAAAAACTATTTATCTTGTATTTATATTCCCTTGAAGATTAAAAACATTAGCTATGCCATAACCAAGACCTACCAGTGGTTCTTAATATAGAGGATCACTGGTTCCTTTTGTGTTTTAAAATAACCAATAACTACCGCCAACGAAACTATATTGATTGTTTTGAATCGATTGTATTGGGTCTAGACATTTTTAAAGATATAAAATAGGCTCTCTTGATTCCGTCAATTAATTTCCATAAAATGTCGGTTGATTCCTGATGTTTCGAAATAAACATTGTTAAATTACAATAATATATTAATAGAAATTTAAAATTAAAATATCATCTAAAGGTTAAGTCTCCTTTTTGTACATATTCCTGTATAAACAATTTATTATTGTGAGATATCGACTCTCCTTATTTTTGCAGTATAAAAAATTTATAAATTTTAAAAATTAGATCATTACACCTTTTCAGCAGATACATCATAACCTAAAACACTGATGAAAGCAACAAAATGAAAAAATAAAAAGGTCTTTGGAACGTAAACAGCAACGGCAAGTGAATTATTAAAGACGGGGTTAACTTAAAAAAAAACAAACTCATATTGGAAAGCAGCATGCTGAAGAATATTGATAAAAATTCTCCTTACACATCAAATAGAGAAGAATTTAAACAAAATATAAATTATTACAGTGTTGCCACTCTAATGGTAAAAAATTCCCACAAAGCTGTGAGTGTGTTATACGAACTGTCTAAAAATGAGAAATTCTTCATGTATTGTAACGTTAGTTAATTACTGGATAATTAACTAAACAATGTGTTTGTGGTTGATTTTTTTTTTTTAAGTAATTCGGTCATTCTTCATCTAGTAGTCCCTGTATAAATGTGCATTATATACAACAGTACGTTTTTCTTCTTAACATCTTGGACTGCTGGCGACAATTTGAGGCTATTTGTTGTAAAGCCAACGTTATCAGGGAGCACTGGGAACGGTCTCATTTACTCCCCTAAGAAATAGAAAAAAAGGAATGTACCAATCACTGTACATTTCTGATGGCATTATAATTTCTAGGCGATCACCATGTAATAAGCAAATATCACCTAGTTATGCAGGAAGTATAACATTACTGAAAATAATTGTATAAAACAGATAAAATTGCTGCCTGTAAGTTTTGTTAGAGTAAATGATAATAGTAACGCAGGAACAGGTCTGTGACCCAAAGGAACTATTGCTGCGATAAAGCCTCGTTATAACCAAATTTCTCTTGCAATGTAACAATGAAATAGCTCCTGGAAGACAATTTGGGGGAAGAAGTATTTTATATGTCCATAAATGTTTATTGCTTGCAATGGTCTGTAAAGTGTAACAATGGTTGGTGAGGAACGTCAGTGTGTGGAATGCTGTGATGGACGAGATTTTCTCAATACAAATAGAAAATCTCTGTAAGGTCTATATCTTCTGTGTAAGCATTGTTCTTGTCATCAGAATGAGGACGCCAAGATTTTTTTTAGGTCAACATACTTTTCCACAAAGACTGTTCATATTTATAGTACATAAAACCTACAGACAGCTGAAGGCCATAATTTCTTTGGACTTGTGTTTCCATCACAGTACTAATGCTAGACAGATCTATAACTCCATCCAGTATGCCTTGGTCTTCAGCTTTAGGATCTCTATAATACAGTAATCCATTTCCACGTAGTACAAACCAATGTTTGGTCCAATCCTGTAGAACAAAAGGGAAAACATATATTACTAAAATACTGTGGGCTGAAGAACTGCGGGAGCATTAAAGCTGATGTAAATGTCATTACCTTATCCTGGCCTTGTTTCATTAACCAGCCTCTCTTGATGTTCAACAGATCTTCGGCGGGAAGATCTACTCTCAGATCGCTTGGTGAATATCTCATCAATGAGACATCAAGGCCACATCCGTCGGGATCTCCTCTCACCTGAATAACCACAACAAATATGTTTGAGTACGCATCTCTTTAGGATTTTTTTCATCCGAATAAACCAATCTTTCCTAATTTACCTTTTATTCATTTATTTAAACCTTTTACAAATAAATTACATCTTTACCAAATCTTGCATTGCTAAGAATTATAATAATAATATTCATGAGAAAAAGTCACATAGGGCGTTGTTAGTTTTAAAAAGTGGTCTGAAACAATGGCTTCACTTTCTTTTACTTCAGTTTTTAAAAAATATAGTATATCATTTTCATAAGAGAGTGAACAGGTGCGGCTGGAAGGTTTTTCTGAATGCTACCAGGAATAGTTTTCTGGGAAAGAAGCAAGTCTCCTCGCACGCGATGGTAGCTGTATACAAGAGCTTATTCCTACCATTTTGTGAGTCTTAGACCTTAACTACAAACTTGAAAAGTCAGCAACACGCACTGAAATGAAGGACTTAAGAAAGGTGTTAGGCAAAACTATTCAACAAGGTCAGCTCTGCCTGTTCGTTCATGTAGCCAGAATGTCCGAGAATCGGCTCGCCAGAATAGTTCTTGAAGCCAGAGTAGAAGGAAAGAAGGCGATAAGGATGTCCCCGAAGAACATGGAAGCAAGACATGAAGCAAGGTCTGCCGGATATAGGGGTAGAATGGATTACATGATGGCAGAAGGTTGGCCAGTGATAGGGAAGAGTGGAGAGAACGCTGTAATGTCTCAACTCCGTCTGTGCGATAGAAGAGAATCAGATTATGATATCATTTTTTTTTTTTTAGACTTTTTCTAAACGCCCCCAACATATGTAGGTGATTGGGAAAGCTTCTTTTATTTATAATCCAGGGGCTATATAAATGTGATATATAAGCAGCAACTTTATCAATCCCCAATGAAACATGAAATAGTAGTTTAGCGTTTACTCTAAACTCAAATTGCCGGAGAAATTTTCCACATTTAAGTGATAGGTTGATTTCAAGTTTAAGCCATTTCAAATAAAGTTTCCAAAAACTCAGAAAACTTGTTCTGTAAGGCGCAATCCGGTTAACCGAATTTTTCCAAATTCGGCATTTTAGCAATGCTGTTAATGCACCATAACACTGCGTAAATGGCAGAATCGCACTTTAACTGAAGTGATACTTTAGAGAAAAGGCTTAAACACTAAAGCTTCTTTTAATTTAGTTTCAGCATTCTTTTTTCCGTCATCCAAAGTCAGCTTTAACGGAAAACTCAATGGGATCACCAAACAAGATCGCAATATATCCTCTCAATGCAAAAAATTGTTCGTTTTTTTCTCTTAATGGAGATATGGAGAAGAGGAGAAGACGGGCATTGTTTAAACACATCTTAAAATTGGTACCTTCTGTGTTCTACATCATATGTTCGCCAATAGTAACATCTTTAGATCATATTTCAAGAAGTTTAAATATGATCTAAAGCTACCTTTGCTACCCTTCTGTAGAAAAGATATAATGAATTTGGTAACGCCATCTAATGAAAAGGGATGATAATTAAGCGTCTTCAACAAAAAAACGTAATAAATATTCATAAAACTGTAACATCATCAACACCAATACTATCTGCCTTCATTCCATGAAACTTTTCCAATTTAACATTACGAAATTTTTGAATATTTGAATTATCTCATGGCTTAACAATTAAAATTTTTTTAAATGATATATGTGTCAACTTTGAGAGGAGAGAGAGACCTGTTTGTGAGCAGAGAGGTCACCATCTCTAGTGGGCTCAAGACAATGCTGCTGGGCACCGGCCGATATTGCCGTTCTACTCCTCGGCCGAGTTATACTATCTGCTATATCCTTCAGCTTGCATTCACTCTCGTACTCTTCCAACATCAGACGATGTGATACTTCAGAATGTTCTGCAAAATCAATAAATCTCAATCCCTAATTAAATAAGTAAACATCACTGATATATATATATATGAAAGATAAAGGTGAACTCTCATATCTGTTCGAGATAATGATTGGTATTTACCTTGTGAAGGCGGCTTGTCCTGCCAGGAGGAAGGCACCATCTTCGTAATATCTTCTGAGAAACTTCTGCCGGATTTCAAGCCTCTCTTCTCTCTGTTGGCTACCCTTCTAGTTCTACTCTTCTCTTCTACTTTATCCCTAGTCGGCGGTGATCCCATATACACTGAACACAACAATTAGATCATTATATTATTTTATTTAATATTAATCTAACAAATAACCAAAGTAATAATAATAAAAAAATAATAAACCTTTTCTACTGTCTGTAGCGGAATTATTCTGTGGTATCTGTTCGATTGGTGAAGATTTAGAAGATGGAGTGTCCTTAGTTGGGTACACGTCATCACCTTCCCAGACAGGAGTGGATATACGACTGTTGTACTGGTTCCTAACGGCGTCACTTACTGGCCCTGTGTTATCTTATATCATTACACTATGCACACTAATATATACTCGCAATTAAATCATTGTAACTCAATGAATATTTCGTAATCGCAGTATCGAGAATGTAATTCATTGCATCACAATTTTTACCATTACATTATCCAATGAATTTACTAACACCATGACTATAATCTATTTAGGGAAAGTGACGTAGTTTAGTAACGAATTTTTTAATATTATTTTTCAACTGATCCCATAGTAAATAAGAAGTGATACTTTTTAAAGCTAATATTTTAAAGGCACTATAAAAAAAACATAAAAAACATGGGGTTTAACAAATTTCGGTCAGCCTGGTTCTTTCAGGCAGAGCTAGGCAATAACTAATAATATGTTGCTGAGATCGTAAACCGGGTAAACACGTTTCCAGGCCTATTCGAGCAATCAGTTCCTCTCAGATCAAAGCTGCTATGAGCTTGCTTGCCATTCTGCCAAAACTAGGAGGTCAAAACAAGGTAACAAGGTGTGTCAACGGTCTTGCTCTTTTCAGTGAATCAAAACCTGGGGGAGGGGGATGCCCATCGGGTTCAGTTGTTGAAAAGCTAGATTAAAGTCGGGCCAAAAAGAAGCTTTTGGGGCCATTATGATGATTAAGCCACTATTCCCTTTGCTATTGCAAAACACAGGATACGGGGACAGTCTTTGTTGATTTTGTCAGGGATGAAAGGATATGGACGTTGCACTTATTAACTAAACATTGGGGAGGAAACAAGTTTTTCGACCAGAAGGTTGAAACAGCCTGCAAATTCTAATTAAAAAGACAGGATTGGAGAAGTTACTCCAAGCTGGTGGTGCCACATAAGTCCACCAGGTTCGCTGCGGTCCTCCTCCCCATACTATATGATAACCTTACTACAAAACAATCTGACTCAAGAAAAATGGGCTTCCCTGTTAAATGATATAAAACCGTCATTCTGATCTTATTTCTATTTATTTAAGATTCTCTGAATATTAACCTCTGATTGGTGGTGTTTGAAGAATGTGAGCACTTTTTGGCGTAGACTGAGTACCTGGGAATGTTGCATTCCTCTTGTGCCGGCCCTGTAAAAAAAAAATTCATTTCATAAACAATATGAAATAGTTTATTTTATCATTTAGATTGCATTTGCAAAAGTTGCATAAACATTATTTAGTATTGCATTTCTAGCTGACTAGATTCCGGTTACTGATTTTCTTCAAATTTGGAATTCAAGCATCATTTAATAAACCTTAATACTATAAAGATTGTAGATCGACCAGTGTACTGAAAGTATGTCTTTATTTGATTAGTGAAAAATGGGAAGTCTAAAGAAGATTGTAGATTGTTGTAGGGGATTATTGCACTGCGACCTGAAAGATCTATTGTGCTCCCCGGAGGCTTCTCCAATGCACAGCCGGCCTCCAAGCAGTGTACTCTAGCAACAGACAACACTGCCCAGCACCGGACGTGAGTTGTAGAGGCTCCTAGGAAGAGAAAATCTAAGGGCATCACGCAGAATTCGAACCCGCGACCTCTGCGTTGCTAGTCCAGCGTGCTACCACTGAGCTAATCCCCTCCTTCTCCCTTGGCTTTCGTCAATTAACTAGGGACGGAGACCCTAGTAAGTGTACTGTGTATGTCCTTGTCTGTAAAGTGTAGAATGTATGTAGTTTAAACGTATTGTGTAGTGTTCTGACGAATGCATGGAGTACTGAGCAAGTCTAAAGAAAGTAGCGCAAAAACCGGAAAGAAACAACAATTAGTAAATAAGGTCACTTCCGCTTGAATGGATGGATTTTGAATAAAATCTTCGTGATGAAATTCAGCGGTCTACTGTGTACATCTGTTTTTTATTTTTGTTTTTTAGGATTATTTCGGCTCTGCAACAGATATAATATATAAACTATGAACACATCGTAAAAATTCCAGATATGAATTAAATTGACCACTTAGAGTTGAGAAATGTGAATAGAAGTGTCATAATTGATGCTGAGCGAACTTAACACTACATCTTGAAAAGTTGACGATATTTATCAATTTTTTTCGTACTCAGGAGACCTCGAAACATACATTTCCGGTAAAAACTTAAGGTCCAAAATTTGGCACGATTACAATACTTCCTGTTACTAGGAGTAAGGGAAAGTAAAAATAAAATTACTAAAAAGAAGTAACTGACCGCCATAATAAATGTGATAATGGCAAAAACTAGATGTTACTAATAAACAAGAAAAAGATGAGTAAAAAAATGGTGTGGCAGATTGGAAGAGGTGATGTGTATTGACGGTGGATAAAATAAGAACAGGATTATAGAAAGAAGGGGAGCCATCGAGGAGGCCGTGGTGTTCAGCGGGCACTTCTTGTCCAGCTCTGCTGCTACTATTACCGCAGCTTTATACTTATTTATTTCACACCTATTTACCGACACAAACACATCAAACTTTATAAAGGAGAACAAAAAAAATAAAAATAAAAATTACGATAAAACTGGATATGGCATGCGGCTGTATGGAGGAACATGGGCGTAGCTAGTGCACCGACACTAACTAGTTTATAATAGAAATGAAGACAGAGGTGGCTATGAAGAAGAGATGGCAAGCCAAAAAGGGTCTAGGTGATGGAGAACATAGCAAAATCACTTGGTACCGTCCACCGAACTGCGCTGTTTCATGGAGCTACATACAAAATCTGTGAAAACAGTCACAAACTATTATAACAATTATAAATGATAAATTATCATCTTAAGCTATTTCAATACAAGATAAGATATAATAAGATCCAAGGCTCATACAAATGGTAACGAAAGAGAGGTTACTTTGGCAAAAGAGGCAGCTAGTGACAATGGAACCTCTACCAAAGAATTCTTCCCAAGAGTAGCTATAGGAGGAGAGAGATGGACTGACTAAAGAAATGTTCATAAAACTACTGTATAAACTTCGAAGATTTTGGGATAAATTTTCCAAAGAAGTTAATGTTCAGAATAAAAAAGTTTTCCACTAGGTACAGCTGCAATGTAGGCAGGTATTGAATTAACGAATCCATAGTTTCGTCAATTTGTTTTTTCATGCGATCGTAGTGTTCTGCGTTCTTGAATAATTTATTGAGTCCTCACAATTACCAGATCTAGTCCTCTAATAAATGATATGGGCAGATTCTAGGGAAGATATCTCCGTTATTACCTGTTTACCCATCCAGTTCAGTGCTTTAATGGCGACTCAACTATCAGATTGTATTATAATCTCCTATTGAAACTGTGTCACCTGAATTTCGGCCAGATAGATGTATTGGAAAACTTGCCCTTTGGCTCCTTGGTGCTTGGCCCTTGAACCCCTGGCTTAACCCCTTCCAGCTCATCTTTTTATATTTTATTCAAGGAGCGCTAAATTCTAAAGCTGGGTATCGTTGCTCCCTATAAGCCAAAATCCTTCCTAGCAACTTACATCCCTTTATTACCATTTTGCTTGCATTAAATCTTTACCAAAATTTCTGCTTCCTCGTTTTCAATTTAATTAATCCATTATTATAATTCTTTTCTGAAAGTCGTTAAGTTTAATATTTTCTTTTAAAACTAACTTCAATTACAATTAGGATTTTTCTAATTAGTAACCTGACATGATAGTGTAACCTTACTATGATATAACCAACAAAACCAACAGAATGGTTAAGTGTGATATCATTTAGCTTCGCGCCAAGATCTTTCTAAGAGGTTGTAGCGCTAAAAAAATGAAGACTATTTATTTGTTACTTCCTGGTCTCGTTCATTTGAAGAATGATTGTAGTAAGGGGTCCTTTTAGAGCTCCCACTATCAAAAAGTTTAGAGCATTCTAGACTAACTGATCCCAAACTCAATTTACCTGATATCACCGTATAAATTTGTATTTGATCAGCCAAAATATGTATATGTAAATTTGTAAAAATATGAACCTTAGATCTGGGAAAGACAGAGAGCACGTCAGTCCAGAAGCGAGCCTCCTCCCTGGAAGTGCCCTTGACAAAGTGTACTATATCCGGAGCTGTGATGGCGAGGCTGAAAGGATTGCCAGTGATCTCCTCGGCACAGGCCACTTCCAGCACCTTGTTCATGTCTATACTGGCCTGGGGCACTGTTTCCGGCTGTAACATACAAACGCCATGTAACTATTACTAATTATACAAGAGAAACTATTGCACAATACATAAAACATGCTACATTTGACCTCTGACATAATATTTAAGAAGAAGTAACACTACCCTTCTCCAAGCAGAACGATTTCATAACTCTTACCGCTAATAATACAGCGCATCATACAAGATGGCTGCCGAGCACTGTTCGCGCTGTCTAATGGCTTCAGCTACAACTTACATTACCAAATATTCAAATATATTTTATTCAACAATAATGTAATCTCCAACTAATGTTTGACTGCGGTGAACTTTTTCTATAATTATGCCAGTACCATTACGAGATTCAAATATTATGATAAAAACTTTCATGTTTTTTCCTCTGTTGTATTCAATGTTGTAGAAACAATGTCTAGATTCGGTTCAAAATTAATTAATCATTAACAGAGTGAATTATTAAATATAAATTATTAACAGAATTAATTAATTATAACAGGGGAATATTAAATTGCACTATAAAATACGTCCACCTAACCAAATAGGTATTCTGCATGACAAATTCGGTGTTTCGGCAATTGATACTGCAGCCAAATTACGTTGTCCGCACAGCAAAATCTACTTTTAATTTACTGTTATCAAGGTAATTCTTAGGTTTAGCTGCTTTTTACTAGTTTTTTGCATGGTTACACAATAAATAGTGATCACGAAATATCTTTATTGTTTCACTCACTTGCGAAAAATAAAAAATACTCTAAAAATGTAATTAATAAATTTTTTTTAAACTAAGTAATAATTTGTTTATTAAAAACTATCGTCCAATTTCTATCCAGTCTTCCATAAGTAAAATATTTGAATCGATTTTTTGGACATCATTTCACCCTCTATTAGTCCATTAATTTCTCCCGATCAACATGGCTTCATCAAGGGTCGATCCACAATTACTAATCTTCTAACGTTCTAACATTTTACTATAAACACATTCAGTTCTGGGGGCTACAGGTTGATGAGATGTATATGGATTTCTCCAAGACTTTTGACTTGGTGGATCATGATATTTTGCTACTGAAGCTTGAGGCCTATGGTTTTAATGTGTAATGCTCGGGTAGTTCCGGAAATATTTGAATGGTCATCGACAGAGACTAAAATCAGTTCCCTCTTCATCATCCAGCGTTTGTTCAGGTGTATCCCAAGGCTCACATCTTGGCCCTATATTATTTCTGCAATTCATAAATGACTTTCCCTCTACTCATCAATCAGTCAGAACGCTCTTGTTTGCAGATGACTTAAAATTATTTTTTCCGATTTCTAATGTTGATGATTGCTGCAACCTACAAAATTCACTTTCCTCTCTTTTCCAATGGTGTTTACAAAATAGGATGACTCAGAAATTAGACAAATGTTTTGTAGTAATATACTCTAGAAAAATGAATAATATAACTTTTTCCTACATGATTAATAACACGCCATTAAATAGACACGTCTTAGTTTTTTTTTTTTTTTTTTTTTTTTTTTTTATTTATCCATCTTAAGATACAAAATCTTGTTGGACAGAGTTCACAGTACGTAATTAACAAACAAACTTACATGATTATGAACAAACTTAATAATTAATAACTAGTAAACAAAAAAGAGAAAAAAATAATAATTTCCTTCAAATGAAAACATAAATTTAGCCTTTGTACATTAACAGACTGAGTAATATTTCTCGTTTACACACACAAACACAAGTACATTTTGTAATTTGTCAACACTAAATTTAAACTTATCCAAGTTACATCAACACGTTAAAACAAGGGCATACTTTTCTTGTATATTCAGGGTACAATAGCAAATAGTAAATGGGTCATTGACCCAAACAAAAAGAGCGTAATCTACATATTTTATAAAAATAATTATAAATCCATACGGCTTTATTTTTTGTATCGATGTTTAATACTTCAAAGTAGTTGCTTGCATTTAATTTGTTTTTTAACACCTAAATTTGTAAATAGTATTTCTCTTAGTGGCGTGTACAGAGGACAAATCACCAATAGGTGATAAAGATCTTCAATTTCCATCATATTACAAATTTGACAAATTTCTGACTGGTTTATCTCGTATATATTATGTTTAAAATATAATTTTAAATTGTATTACAAGTTCTCAATTGAGCTATTACTGTTGTGACATTATGGGGTAATGGAAGTGTTAAATATAATTGCGGGTTACTGTGTTGATATTCAATATTTAGTAGTTTGTAAATATAACAGAAGGTACTTTGTTGTACACGTTGTATGTCATTATCCAATAAAAATGTCTCGTAATTGGCCAAAATTGACGAAAATTCTTTCTTTAATGTTCCGAAATTTAAGTTACAACGATTTGCATTAAAACTGCCATATTGCATTAAATGCTTGAGTTGGGACCACCAGTTATATTTCAAAATATTGTTTGGTTTACTGTCCAACTCAAACAGTTTATGGAAACAGATTGAAGGGTATCTATGCGATTCCATTTTCAGGATTTTTAATAGCCACTTTAAAGACATTTTCAGGACAGAATGTGAAACAGGGAGTATCCCTGCTTCCATTCTTACCACATGATGCGGAGTGCTCACCGGTAAAGAAAGAATTCTCTTATAAAATCGTGTAAATGCTGGCTCTAGTACATGTAGATAATTCAATGCAATAACTTGAGTACCATACAACAACGAGTTTAAAGTAAGCGATTGGAAAAGTTTCTTTCGAACTTCCCAAGAGTTACATTTCATATGACCTAATAATTTAATTAGTGCACCAAAACCTGTATTAGTTTTACTTATAGAGGATTCTACTGCCCGCTTGAATAAACCAGAATTACTGAACACGACACCTAAATAACAATACTGTTTACATTCATCTATTATGGATCCTCCATATTTAAATGATATATTAGACTTGGCCAATTTACCTCTATGAAATACGACCACCTTGGTTTTCTCTACATTTACTTTTAACTGATTAATTTCACAATAATTCCTTAATATATTTAACTTATTTAACATCCGTTATTGAGTCACAAAACAATGCAAGATCGTCCGCATAAAGTAAAGACAAAATATCTGTGTCATTCGTTATTCTAATACCACAAACATTGTGTTTTCTAATAAACTGCTCCATATCCGATATACATATATTGAATAATATCGGCGAAAGCGATTCGCCTTGCAGAACACCCTTTAGACACGTCTTAGTTAAAGATCAGGGTATCTGACTAGATCCCAAATTATCATTCAATGTTCATGTACTTACTATTTTTAAACGCGCCTACAAAATGTTAGGATTTGCACATAGATCTCCCCGCAACTATACTGTCATATACACTCTCTTAACTTTATATTGTTCTCTACTCCTTCCGATTCTCAAATAGGCTAGTTGTGTCTGGTCAATAGCTAACAATAGCAAAGTGATCATCGACAGAATACAATCTAAATTCTTAAAATTTCTCTCCTTCCGATGCAGTTTAGATGTCAATTCCCTCTTAACCTCACTATTCCAGAAGAGTTCCATGGTCTTCTCAATAACCTTATAGATTCTTCTGACCTATTCTCTTCTCTTAATTTCCGTGTCCCTTCCATTCCCCTTATTCTATCCTAACTTTTCCAGAACCAATTATATCTTTAATTCCCCTCTTAAAAGAATATGCTCCTTGCTAACAGTCTTCCAGAAGATATTGATTGAAGCAATATTACTCAAAATAGATTAAAGAAAATTTTAGAACAACTTTTGCTGTTATAGTCTGCGTTTTAACGCAATTATTCGGCATAGTTCATTAAATAATAGTTTTATATTTTATATTTTTAATAGTTTTTATATTTATATTGTTAATATTTTATTTAGTACACTGTGACTTCTCACATATTCATTTATATAATATAAAAACTACAAAGTTTGTTTATTTTTTATTAAGTATAAATTACAATTGTAATAATCTTAAATTGATTCTTACTTTTTATTTTTGTTTCATAAGTTTTATAGTTCTTCTAATTGAATGCTTACAAATAATGACAGTTGTTAGTAGTTTTGTGTATGTATACATAATTATTTTATTTTTATTCTTCGTCATTCATTCTTCATATCATTTTATGTATTCAGTTTTTATTAGATGTAATTTAGTTTTAATATGTGCCCAATTTTTCTTTGTAAAAGTGGGCATTGCACGTACACAAATAAATAAGTAAAGTAAATTAAAGTGTAAAACTAGTTTTAATCAACAAAAAGTATAATTTAATCAATATTAATAAACAATTCATTGGGAATTATAATCAAATTTATTAAAGTCCTGTATTGTTAATATACAAATAAAATAATATTATGCGTATATTACTATATGGACTGGAATTAAAGAAAAATAAATCCAATTTTGACCTACTTATCATAGAGGTCCGCCATTATTGTATTTTATATATTTTTGTTATATTGTATATTCACTTTCTCTATTATCAGTATTATGATTACAAAAATGTTATAAAAAATGCACAAAGCAAGTAAAATGCATGCGGTAAATATACAACATAACCATTAAGCACGAATTATATATTTTGTCATTCATTTAAATATTTTGACGCTATATCATTTTTTGTCATCGAACTTGAATATTTTCTAGTGATTTTCTTTTTTTCTGATGTTCCTCATCCAAATTTGTCATTCACAGAGTGCCTACATTGTCGGACTGACAAATTGGCATCCATTTCTAAAACGAGAACACATCGAAAAAGGTCAATAAATAAATAAACTAAACAATTATATACTTTTGTTAATTATATCTTTAGTTAAATACATTACCGCTAGATAGCATAACAAATAACTTTTCCTTAATCTGGTTGTATTTATGTTGACGGAGAGCGCTACTGGTTAATTAATTAAATTAACACATGGTGTTATAGACAGATAGCGCTGTATTGCCGTAGTCCAGTTCAAGTTGTAATAAAGATGTTTTAAATATCATATATACCTTACAACTATATATATAAAACAAAATAAAATTAGTTTTATATGAACTGATAATGAGATAACGTACAACAGTTAAGCATTGAGTAAAGAATTATTATAACTCGTTAGTATGTAATTGTCTAGCAGCAAAAGTACTGGATGCTTGGTGATTAGGTAAAACTATTGCGCAGTATTATTAGAGAACTATAAGAGAACTGAGATTTTGTATCACCTTCTGTCATCCCACCCACAACCCTTCCTCTAAACACGGAAAAATAAAAGTAAAAAAAAAAGAAGTAATAACAGGGCAGTTGCAGTTAATGTATCAGTGTAGAGAAACCCTGTGGTGTCTTATAGAGAAAATCTTGCAAAATAAAGAAAAAAAAACAACTGTTCAGGAAATCCGGTCAACTTATTTACTTCAAATCAGAATTCTCGCCATACAATTATTGTTTATAATATTATATGTACGTAAGGCTGTAAAATAATACCATTTTTACTTTCTCTTAGTAAGAGGAAGTATTGTAATCGTGCCAAATTTTCGATATCGAGTTTTCACCGGAAATATCTGTTATGAGGTCTCCTGACTCCAAAAAAGTCTGGAGTTTTTAGCAAATGGTCTGTGTGTGTATGTTGTATGTGAACAGCATAGCCCAAAAACGAAAAATCGCAGAAAGTTCAAACTTGATATTCCGTTTGGGTATCACCATGGGATCTGACAGTAGGTCAGCGGTCAGAATTCCTCAACCGGAAGTACCACTTTACTAAATAGTTTTGTCACTTTTTTGCAATTATCTCCAAAATGGCTCCAATGATTTTCTTTAAACTTGGAATATCAACTAGTCATACAAAGATCTACAATTTCTATCAAACATTATCTACAATTTTTTTTGAAATATTTCTTCGGAAATTTGGGGGACGAGGGTGGGTGAGTTGTCCTTTAAAGTGCTATTTCAGTTTATTACACAATTCCATCAGCTAAATAATATAATATGTTGTTGAAATTTCGAGTTTGAAGAAAATCAGAAAACCGGAAGTGCGTTTTTACTGAAAAGTATTTTTCAGTTTCTGGTATTTTTTTACTTTGTTGCAATTTTCTCAAAAATGGCTCCGACGATTTTCTTCAAACTTATCAACTACCCATACAAAGATCTACTACTTTTATCTGAGACATTTGTGTGGAAAAATTCATTTTAGGGCACTTTTGGGGGAAGGGTGGGGTTAGGGTTACCTCCAAAGTGCTATCAGTTTTATATACAATTCTGTCATCTAAATAATATTTAATAAAAATTAAATTTGTTGTTGAAATTCCGAGTTTGAAAAAAATCGGATGACCGGAAGTAGTTTTCTGGTATTTTCAAGAAAACAGCTCCAACGATTTTCTTTAAGCTAAGCATATCTATCAACTACACATATAAAGAGCTAGAACTTTTATTGGAAACATTTCTCATGGTGAAGTCATTTAAAAGGCTTTTGGGGTAGGGGTTGTTTTTCTCTAAAGTGCTATCATAATTGAACTTACAATTCTACCCCATCCAAACAAAATTAATTAGAAATAAATAGATGGCCAAAATTCCGAATTTCAACATTTTATTCAGTTTTCAACGAACTCCCAGGAATTTCATCAAATTTGGTACACAAACTATAAAATATGTCAACTGGGTACAATTTTGAAAAGTGGAGTAAGAGAAAGTTGTGTGAGTGTTTCACACCAGATTTTTTTTACTTTGCGATCCTATCACCACATGTGACACCAAGATTTCAGACAAAATCCAGAAACCGAAAATGCGACTTTACGGAGTAGTTTTTCGCGAGTTTCTCGAAAACGCTCCAATAATTTTCATTTAACTTCTAATACTACGCACACCATGGAAATATCTAACACTTTTATTTGAAATATTTTCCCGGAAAAATGAATTTAGGGGAGTTCTGACTGGAACTGAAACCTTTTCTCTGGAGTACCACTTCAGGACAAGTATGGTTTTTTTTACTACCTACACATTATTAATCTACATTATTAGAAACAATGAATTCCAAATTCGAAGAAAATCGGTTAACCGGAAGTAGGACTTTATAGAATAGGTGTTTGGATTTTCTCGAAATCGGTTAGAAGTAAATTTCAAATAAATGTTGGTTGTATTGCTATTGGAGCGCTCTTCACTTCCGTAGGTAGTTAGCAGGTTAGTCTCCTTCCCCTGTTGGTCTACATATTTATGTTGGTACAAATGACAAAATCTGAATTATAAAAAAAAAAAAATTGTGTAAGTCGTGCGAGTGTTTACGCAGGTTCATTGTTTTATTATTTTTAATTGCGTTCTATCTTTTGCTTTAATTATTATTTTCCATTGCAAGATTCGGTTGGATATTATAACTTATTGAAGTAGGGCGATTATGAAATCAGTAACAATCTAATAAAGATAGAAAACTTGTTAAAAATATAATAAAGTAATGTGAAATCTTTCACAAGCGCCACAACATAAATAAAACCAACAAGTGGAATGGGAATTAAAAACATTATGTTGCAATTAATATTCCATAGATCGCAGTGCGATGTAGACGTAGTGGGGGCAGCCATTGTCAAAACTGAATTATATGACTTTATTTCTTTATTTGGCCTTCCAGTGTTTGGCAAAATGACTCCGCTTTCGGAATTATTGGTTTTAAATCGGCTCCAAGATAGGAACCGATTTCAAAAACTCGTTGAACATTTCCAATACGTATGAATAATTTAATATTTGGCCACATATGTGAGAGTTAAACTAATTATATTAAAATTAACTATATAAAAAATTGACAATAAATAAAATGTAGAAAACAACACAATCAAATATAATTTTTAAAAAGAGCGCCAAACAAAAAATTCAACTCGGCTAGCCTCCTCCCACTCTCCTTTCATATCTATTTCATATACTCCGTCATAAATTTTCTTTCATAAAATGAAATTTAGGTTATTTATTAGTTTATTACAAAAAAATTTTTAAAATGTGATTTTAATTTTTTAATATATTATTTTTTAATAACATTTTTACATAAACTTTGTAGAATATTTAAAAAATAAATTTATATACCTACAGAGCGATCTGGTGTTTTAATAGTAAAAGTGGATTCAGTTATAGGCAGCATTGACTTTGTAACGAGTATTATAAAGTAATTCACTAATTTCTCTAACAGCTGCAACCGGAAGTATTACATTCGTTTCTGATTTTAGAAATTGATTTTCAACGGAAATACATTTTCTACCAGCCTCAGGGCATAATACCACTAGTACCAGGGTTATAAAACAATCTGATGTGAAACACTCACACAACTTTCTCTTACTCTAAATTAACGAATTATTTCTTTAAAAATTCAACTTTCACAATGTTTGGCTTGGTTGACAAAAAAAAAAAAAAAAGAAAAAGCTGGAAGGGGTTAAACTTGTCTAACTGAGCGGACAATGTGGGAGCACCCTCCGACAAAAAATCAACAAAGTTGGCGCAGTTCAATTTACACTCAACACACCTCCAAAACACATGAAAATAAATTTTTTTCGGAAAAATATGTCAAATAAAAGTGGTTTGTTTTTATCTGTGCAGCGAGCATCCCAAGTTCTAAGAAAATCGTTTGTAGCCAATGGAATGGGTGGGGCGGCCTCTGAGTAGAATGTTGTGAGACAGTGTCACACAGCCGGTATGGCTAGCTGATAGCTGATGTACATAAGTACTAATTACGGTGTACATCACTACAATAGTAGTCGTGGGAGTTGGCCGCCCGCTCCCCCTCCCCGAATACAATAAAATTACACACATCCACTGCCACCTCCAAGTAGTTCCAACACTAACACTTCTGCAACTACAACTAATACACTAAATCTATTCCGTTAATACGGTACTTCGGCTCCTTATTTCTATAATTCTCCCATCCCTACCTCTTGTTTCTCTTAATGATTTCTTAAACTAATACCAAAGTAGTCATTACATATGTTTGCTATCACTATATACACACATGTGTTGCTGTCAGAGCGCAGAGAGCGCATGTCCACTAACGTTCACCATTGTCGGCCCCTATAAAAAAGTACCTAATAAAGTTTGATGGTAAATGCGCGATCTGGTGATGATGACACAAAAAACTGCATTTCTATACAAGATGTAACGAAGACATGATTTCAAAATCTGTTATGGTATTAGCTATCTACTGTGCAATATGTTGACGTTTTAATACATTTCAAGTTGCAGAAAAACACACACACACCACCCAATTTTCTCTTACCGCTTATACTAATTATTCCAGGTATAACTGATCGAATTTCTTCGAACTAGGAATTGTAGCTAAATATTTTTTTCCTCTTCTACTTTCTGCTCCCCCTATAAGAGGAAATATTGCGACCGTGTCAGATATTAACCTTTTCACCGGAAAAACAAGGTTTGAGTTCTCATGAGTAAGAAAAATGTTTTGAGTATGATTTGAATCTAAATGTGTGTGTGTGTGAGCGAGAGAGAGAGAGAGAGAGAGAACAAAATATCTCGAAAATCGAAAAAAATTACAGGAAGCTCAAATGGTATTCCGTCTAGATACTACCACCGCATCTGACACGAAGTTTTCAAACAAAATCCATCAACCGGAGATTATAGGAGTTGCTGTAATTAGAAGTGGTATCGCAGTAGATCGGGTCATACAGGCTGGATCCTTAAATTAATCTAACCTAATCGGGGCCTATCATTCACCATTAATTACTGCTATAACCTGTTTTGTAAGTTTGTTGACCTCTGTCTCTTTATTTATTAAATCGGCATATTATTAAAGAAAATAAAAACTTAATTAGCGAACTAGAGATGTTAGTAGAGAGATAAAACAGCACCAAACCATAAATGGAGCGATATTAATTAAATACATGAGAGAGAGAGAGAGAGAGAGAGAGAGAGAGAGAGAGAGAGAGAGTGACAGACAGACAGACTTCACTGCCTGCTTGATATTACAGTTACAATATAGCTCACTAATCATACATTTAAATATTATCATAATCTTAATCGGTCTGTTACTGTATAATCGTGTATATCACACATTCATTGTTTATTAACAACAGTGGGCTGTATGAGCAGCGCACTCTTTTCTTATAAAATGTCCAAATAGCGGTAATATAGCAAATGTCTAATTGGTAAGGGTAGTTATATTGGTGGGGTAGTTAATGTTGTTTACTGCAACTATGTCAGATCTTCGTGTGATGATCACTTATCAGAAAACCACGGTGTCACTTCAATAGTTCTACTACTGGGAGGAGACTGGTACACAGGAAGGAAGTGAACCGTTATTGCAAGAATCAAACAGACAGACTGACGGACAGACAGTAGTGATAATCTGATAGCTGTCAGTGATACACAGAAATAGCAACAGAGACGTAGGGAGCTCACAGCTTCCTGTATCTGTAAAATATTGCACTTTTATACATGGGTATGAAAATCCCCTAAACTCGCCTGTCTTCACTAATCGAAAGGTCAAGATCGTGCACCGATCTGGATTGAAAACTTCAGTTTCCTTAAAGAGGCACAACATTTACATATATTTTGGTGAGTTTATACCAATTTCCAAAAACAAAACCATTTTCTTCAGCGCATGGAATCGCTGTTGAAGATAAAGTATGTCTACATATAAAATTAACATTAATTAACATCACTTGGGGTCCCAGCCGGTATAAATTCACAAAAAAAACATACAAATAGTCTGAATACATATAAATAGAAGAGACACGTTATCTATCAGAAGTTTGTATAGTTCAGATCGATGCATGACGTTGAACTTTCGATTAGTAAAGAGCTGCCAGTTTGCGAAGTACCCATAGTAAACGTGGTCACATCTGAACCTGCTTTAGCGGGTAATGTGGGCAATGAGAAAGCGGAAATTTGGCCTGAGAAGTTTCAAATGGATTTGTGAATTCAGAACCTTTCCTTTTCACTCAGGGCAGCCCCGAAACCAGCTTTTACAGGTTGGGTTCGCCACAAATTGTGGAACATAAATACCAATAGTACCGAAGGAATTCATTAGGAACCGTTGCAATAGCTGTCGGTAGACATAATTAACTAAGCCGTGAGACTTTAAAAGTGATGGTAGGTTTGCTGACCGAATATTGGAGGCATAGTAAACTGATGGCACGCTAACAGATATGTGAGGAAGTTAATGGTGACTATGTTGAAAAATATGATAGAGGCGTTTGAAACAAATTTGATCATAATAAATCATATTTAAGTTACATGGTATTTTTCTAATTTCAGAATGGAGCACACTTTAAAAACGCGCCTCGTATAAATGAATTACATGTCTATACACATCTCATACACGTGTGTTTCGGTTAGTATAAGTGAGGTATATAAAGGCCTCTTGTAATACCTAAATTATATAATATAGAATTTATTTATATTTTTATTACAAATGGCTCCAAACATTTACTATCACTCCGATCACCGGAGGGCATTAAAATTAATCGTATGTGGTTCAAGTAATTCGAGAAATATATTTTACAAAATGATAAGAGGTGTGTAGTGTGTATGTATACGTAGCAGGGTTGAATAGTGCGGCGCAGATATAAAACAAACACACACACACACACACACACACATACATACACACCACAATTCAACAGGTGGGCTGCAAAGAATACAATATCTGATGTAACTGTGTTTGTATGTGCGCGCCTGTTCCAAGTTGATGTCCCAAGTTCGCTCTGTACACTATATCTTCGCAGTAATCTTCCAGCTATGGTCGACTTTATGGACTTGCCAAATATTAATTATAATTTCATATCTTGTATATCGGGCAAACATTGGAATTGCAGAGTGCGCAACAGTGAAGGTGTTGAAAACATAACTTTATATGCTGATTCTGCTATGCTTTCTGTGGTGAATTCATGATGATATCGTTTCAAGCAGCCACACTTTGAAAGAAAAAAATAAAGTGTTTCATCGGGGGAAGGGCTTCGCCTCGGATCCCCTTTACACTCCTACCCAGCCATAACCACATCCCTCCTCGGACTCGTAGTACCTTCGTTGTTGAAAAAAAAAGACGTGATCAACTCCTAAGTCGGATCACTGTTCTGTAATTGTGTAAATCGATTTTTTCCTAAACATACCTTCTTCATCACAATATAAAAATGAATAAAATTACTTATCGAATATTATGCCGGCATAATTCTGCGAGCTGCATACTTTTGCCAAATACAATCTACATTTTCTTTTGTACGCAATCATACACCACTGTATCACTTTCCGGCCTCCCTAATACGTACTTCAAAATATAAAAACATGAGATATATTTTCGTCTAAAGTGCTATCTCAATTAATTATACAATTCTACCATCTAAAAAAAAATTAATTAAAAATAAATAGATTGCCAAAATTCCGGGTTTCAAGAAAATCAGTAAAGTGGAAGTGCATTTTTACTGAACAGTGTTTTCAAAGTTTTCCCGATTTTCTCCTTAAAAACACCAACGAATTTCATTAAATTTGATATAATAACTATAAAATTTGTGAATTACAATTTTATAAACTGCATTAAGAGAAAGCTATGTGAGTGTTTCACACCAGATTTTCTTTCCTGAACTTTCGAATTCAGAATATAAAATTGAAAACTAATTATCGTACTATTACGCACAATCAGAACACCTTCCTATCACTTCTCACCTCCCTAATACTTTTTAAATACAAAAACTTGAGGCATTTAAGCTCGCCCATCAAAAAAAACCTTCCAAAGGTTTCCGAACATTAGCAAATTGATAACAGCACACCACCAGGTTTTTATTTTTAATGTAATTCGTAATTTTTATTTTAATACTGCGTAATTTAATTTTAATATTTTAAGGGAAGGGATTAGCTCAGTGGTAGCGCACTGGACTAGCAACGCGAAGATCACGGGTTCGAATCCAGCCGTGCTACCCTTAGATTTTCTCTTCCTAGGAGCCCCTACAGCTCACTGTCCGTGATGGACAGTGTTGTCTGTAACGGGAGAACACTGTCCGGAGGCCGGCAGTGCACTGAGAAGGCTCCGGGCGCAAATGACCTCAGATGTTGAGACGCCTTAAATTAAAAAAAAAAAAAAAAATACTGCCCATAGGTAGTTTCGTATTTTTAGAGTGTAATGCGTAGGTTACTATGGTCGACTTCGAAAAGTAATTTTTATTTGATACAGTACAGATACATAAAATAACGTCAAATTATCACTGTATCTTTCTGTTGTTCACTTAAAAAAAACCTAGATTTTTTGTTTAGGGAGGGGCGGTGAGTAATTTTTTAAAAAAAAGGAGCGGTACGCCAAAATAAGCCAGGCTGGCCAACCTCTGACTACATGAATATATATATACATATACCCATTGATCTCTATGGCCGACCCCGTTCCAAATACGAGTATATATTAATTATTAAGACTATATTAACTAGGGCCGCCACCACTACACGTTGAATTACAACGATGTTACAGCTACTATTGTTAATATTGTTATTTGATTGGCCAGCCTGTTCAATCTCATTATTATTATTATTATTCAAGTTCATTAACCCGCACCACATACCTCTCCTCTCCGCATGATTTGTTTTATTGTTTCAATTTTAATGAATGGCAATGCTTCAAACAACCACTAACAGCCCTGATCACAAACAAAAATCAGAAATGTATCTGAAGCCAAATACAGATAGCATTACTTCCTTTTAAAGCGTTCCTACCTTTAATTGACAAAATTTCATTGATTTTTTTTATTTTTATTAAAAATTTTTTTAAACAGCTGTTTTTATATGAAACATTATAATTTTTTATTTTTTAAAGCCGCGTCAATATCTATGGTAACTGGCTCCCTTCTCAGCGCACTGTCTCCTCCGGACAGTGTTCTCTCATTACAGACATCACTGTCCATCACCGGGCAGCGAACTATACAGGCTTCTAAAACGAGAAACTCTGAACACTTGTTATTATCATTTTATTGTGTCACGAAATTGTAGAAATTGAAGGTGGAAGGAGCGGCATGCTGTAACCTTCCACACACATGTTTTGTAATTTTCAAATTTGAGGCTAAAATTTTGCGAATTATCCGACTTCTGTGGAAGGACCGATTTGAGGAAGGACCGACTTCTGTGGCACGCAGAATTCTAATCGAAAGCCCAAGTGGCTTTACGCCATCTACGGTGGCATTTGACTCTAAGCCATGCAGTAATATGATGATTGGGAAACTTATACTTCTGCTTGAGCTCGATACACAGAACTTGATACATTCTCATTTCTTTCTCCCGCGCGTTTTATGTAAATTCTCGTACAGGGAATCTTTACGTCGACTACGTATCTAGTAGCCTTCATCCCCAGGTCTTATACTAGAATGTCATCAGTGATATAAACTGATATAAGTCTGTATTTGTTTTATCAAGACATCCTGATGGGCGGACGCCCGAAACCAGTCGACGTCATAAAATAAAGTAGCCTTCATGGAAAATATCTCTGATGCTTTCCATAGACCCAACCACAGCAAACAATATAGCAGGCTTGTTGTTGGTAATCACCCTGTCCATGATCATCTAAGCATTCCAAAAAAAATTTTATCCAGTTTATCTGAAGAAATTCAAAAGTCTTATAACTATAATAAAATTGCCATCCTAAAGGTCGCAGGCATCATTTGGATTGTTGCCATCATTAGATTTGGCGACAATCACCAGGGTCTCTGTGATAATCCTTTGAGCTATCACTGAGCAGACTGCTGAAGATGCTGCACGATCGTCTGGCCGTATGAATGATGCATGCGGTCTGCTATAGTCTGGCTGCACATCGTGCATAGTTCCTAAACATTCTGTCCCATAGTCTGATTCCGGTACCATCTAAATCACTGGAAAGAACGCTTCGGTCTCCGGAAACAATTTACCGTGCTGCACTGTACTGCTAAATAATCGATGTCATTATTAGTTAACGTAAGCTGATATCTGCTAACGTACCTAACATCTGCCATGCAATTCTTTCCGGGCCCACTCGCTTAACAACTCGACTTCTCTCGGGTAACAGGTCCTGGGCTGAGTTTCTCAGGTCCAAATATTCTGGAAAAGAGGCGACTCGTGGCTAAGAAAACAACCTTCAGGTCTCTTTCTTGGCATTCATACAGTTTGGCAGTTCGAATGATGCATGCGGCAAGACGTCATTGGATCTAACAATACGGTCAAGCTCCTCAAGTTTGATTAGTGTCCATCTGAAGACTCCGAAAGTGTATGTTAGGGAGGGTAGTGTGCAAGTGTTTATGGCCTTTAAGCAGTACTTCGCGGCCAAACTGGTCTTCAGCAGCAGCTTAAATCTACTTTCAAACTCCACTTTCTCCTAGCTAAGACCTTAGTCCTCAAGATTTTCAGATGCTGCAGCCCAGTATTTGTAAGTCTGGATTTTATCAAGTGGTGACAGAGAGGTTCCGGCTTCTACAACCGATACCTGTGCTTTATTTGCATAACTGTACACTTTTTCATTCCATTATTTATTATTATCTCACCCACTTGGGTGGGTTTCATAACATATTAAGATAGGTCGTATTGACCAAACCTCAGTAATAATTATTGAAATTGCAGAAATTTTCTCGCAATTAGCGCATTATCCTAAAGAATGGCTTTCTGAGCTTTTTGCAGAATTTGGCTGGCCAGATCGAGCTTCTCTATATTTTTCAAACCACTAACAGGATAATCCTCACAGTTTCCAAACTATACATATTTTTCATTTCTATTGCCAACCCTGATACTTCCTCATTTTTTCGTGAACTGTCCTCTTCAAGTCTTCATCTAAGAGAACTGCTATATCTATTATGGTCCTAGCCTAACGCTTTAGTACAAATATATCAGGCCTATTGTTGAAAACCGTCCTATCGGTTGTTACTGGTGGATATTATAATGGCCAATATATTGTAATGGCCTTGTTTTCAATAATTACTTCTGGACGGCACCTGAAATAAGGTAATGCTTCTTCTTCCAACTCGCCTTGCTGGACTGAGAGAGCTTTGTGGGTAATTCCGTGCGAAATTGTTATTATTATAATTTTACAGTTCCAACATGCGTAGAGAAACGTAAAAACATATTCTACGCATGTTGCAGCTGCCATATGGCGGATACCGTTTGAATTTTTTTGTGTGCGAATGATCGCTATGAATGTGTGGTATTACAAAATATCTCAAAAACGAGAGCTTGCTAGAACTAGATATTCTATTTTTGGAGGTGTATACCATCCGAAATGATAGTTTCCTTTTATCGGAAATGCGATATTTTTTAAATTGGTTCATCAGTCTGCACTATTTCTGGTTGATGGTCTCGTACGAAACTTTCGGGCCGAATGTGAAGATGGTAGTTAAAGGGAAACATGAAGTAGAGGTTGCAAACATACTGTCGGTGAAAACTCAAGTGTGAAAATTTCCTATCGCGATATTTTCATCTGAAGCATTAAAAGAAAACAAAACATAACTTCTATATCATAAGCGATAAAAGAATAAAGCAAGGAAAACAATTTACTATATTAGTACAATATAACGGAGAGTGTCCAAAATAGCTTTTCCAAGAGAAAGCGAACACTGAGCTGTGCCGCCATATTGTGCCATTTGATGTAATTATTTAATCAGAACGTTAACAACATCGGATATAGGAGAGTATGTTATAGTAGAAGTTGAAAAAAATAAATAGTAAATGGCTGTGTTGTTTGTAGGGAGGAAGGGAGGGGCAGGAGCTCGCACACAGTGCACTCACACGGAGCTCCAGGCCGACCACTACCACTCACCCAGCTGATCGTTGTCACTTGTCCACTGCCGGCCTAGATCGGCCCTACTGACCTCATTACTCACTTCTTCGTGCGCTCACACTACCGCTAATAATAAAAAACAAAACAAAAAAACAACAGCGATATCAAAATACAATACTGTTACATGACTTTGCAGCTAACTTCCCTAAACCACAAATCCAGTCAAATTTGCAGCCGTATAAACTAAACCATAATATCACAATGTAAAACATTATAACATTCGCACCCTAGAGCGGCAACTAACTTCCTTCTAACTCCGAGCTTTAATTAAATGTTTATTTATATTTTATTAATTCTCTTGTATGGGCCTATCGTTTTTATTACTTTCTCTTAATCCTAGTAACAAGTACTGCAGAGCATTTAACCCCCACTCTTCTATATTTATGCTAGAGTTCCGAACTCCTTCTTCCCAAGTTTGAAGAAAACCTGTCAATTTTGTAATTGTAGTAACGGCTATACCGCTTTCCCTTTCTAGGGAAGCTGCTTTATTTAAGCTTACTAATAAATGCGATTTTTATATTTACAATATAGAATTAAAGATTTAATAGAAGTCCAAAGGTTGAAGAAAAATCTGAAATTTTGTGAAGATTCACGCGATCGCGCGCGTGTGAGTAAAATATCTCAAAAATGAAAATGCGCAGGAAACTCAAACTTGATGCTACAAGTAGCCGCCGCATCTCACACAAGGTGGTCAAAGTACTCCACCAACCGAAATTGCAACTTTACTGCTTGATTTTGTTTTTTTGCAGTTATTTTGCGATTCTTCTTTAAAACTCGTGCACTATACATCTGAAATACCTACCACTTTTATTTGCAATATTTTTCAAGATAACTGATTTTTAGAGAGGAGATGTAATGTTAAGCTCTTCTGTGATATGCATGTGCGATGCCACGGCCAATAAATACGAAAGATGTGTTCCTAGAACTGCATGTTTGAACGAAAGCGATTAAACAGGAAATGCAAATTTAACAGGAAGAATAGGTTCTTGGGTAATTTTGGATATATTGATTTTAATTCTGGCAAAACTGTAAATTAGACATCTGTTTCGATATGTTTGCCGGGGGGGGGGGGCTGGTGGGGCTGCCATTCATTGTGGTCACTTTTACTAAGTAAACCTAATGTCTAGGAACCAACAATTGTAATCCTCGCTACTTTTATTTAAAGTAACTGGAGGGGCAAACTAAATTTATCTAAGAAAATGTCGCCAAATAAATCAGTGCTGTAAGAGCAAGTGACGTGATTATTTCACACCAAAGTTTATTTTGAGTATTATTAATGTGCATGAAAAATATAAATTTGGAGAAGCAGGCTAATTGGTGGATGAAGGCCAATCGTATGGACAGTGAATATAATGATTATAAAATGAGAGGTAAGACGGCCTTGCTGGGCTAACGGGACAGATACAGCCTACAGAGAAATTCAGTCATCAGTAACTTACTTATATATATAATCAAACAATGCTTAAATTCAGATGGAAACCAGACCGACAGCTCTCGTACCGCAATACCACTAACTGTATTGTAATAGAACCAATAACCAGTACATTCTCCACGGGAAAAGCTGGACTCAGTAGTTTTCATTAGCAAGTGAATCAAGGCCCACTTCAACTATGCATTGCATTCTCTGTCACGCCCAATGCATTGTATTGGCTTCAACCATGACAGCCAATCTCTCACCTAGAAGTTGTCTCCAACGCTAAGAAAGATAGTGAATATAAGTTGGCCATCTGAAAAGCTAAGAGTGAGTCAAAAATTAAAGTAGCAGTCTTCAACAATGGTTTACCACGCTGGCCACACTGTTCTAGCTCACTACTGTTAGAATAAACAAGAGTTACTTGAAACATCAATGTTCAAGCGACTCGCAACATCAACGCTACCAACCAACCTTCATCATTCACTCTTCGCTCGGTCACTCTTTCTACTCGTTCTATAAGGATGTGAGAAGGAGAGGGAATCAGAGAGAATGGATCTTAGAGAAATAAACTAGATGATATGCCGAACAATGTATAATGAATGAAACTGCAAGGACTTTACAGTAAAACAGAAGTTAGATAACGAAAGTAATATAAAGAGACAGATTGGCTGAGTGATGAGAAGTTAGTAGACAGGTTTCTGACTGGTGGTAAACAGGTCGAAAACTCTCCTGAATTGTACTGCTGACGCTGCTGTATTTATATGAATCGAACTGTCCCTTCCTAAACTGGCCTAGGTGGGAAGTCACTAAATTTGATTCATTTTTGCGTTTCTCCGCTCTTCGGATCCTATGAATCTATACGGATCCCACTGCAAGTGTTCTGTAGAATAAGATGTCCCTAGATTTCATCAAAGAGATTTCACAATTTTCTTTCGCAAACAAAAAATGCGGGAAGTAACAATATAAGAAAACTTACCACAGTACCAAATATTTTATCTTAATTAACCTGATGGAAGAATCGTCTGAAAGTTTTGTTATTTGCTTACTTGAACCAGATAATTTTGGGGTTTTGGTTTGGTCTAAGTTTTCTTTAATTTTTACTTTTTCTTTTCAAATTTAGACCAGAGAATATAATTTAATTGTCCTACACTCTCAGCCATAGTTTCAATTTTTACAAAACAAGACTATTCAATTGCTATTGAAATAATGATTTAAATATGAAATGAAAATTATGACACAAAGGAAAAAAAATATCATGAAATCTTTTAATGAAGTGTAAACAAACCATTATGAATTAAAATATACAATATTATTTGAAAAAAAATCAAAGTTAAAAAGATATGCCAGCACATAGATATATTTAAAAAGTTACTCACTTCAATAAACAAACCAACCACATGTTGTGTAGAATGAAAGTTTAAAAAGTGTGAATTGGCCGGCAAATATGAAAGTGGTTTAAATTAAAAAAAAAAATTTATTATTTTGTTTACAAGATCTAAAATTTAATAATCTGTAACTATTTATAGATACAGACTCTAAAATAGAATTTTTATTCGTAGAAATGTTTTACCGCTTAGCGGAATTCAGTTTGTATACTTTGAAGGAACTAAAATAATTGATCAGATCGTTAACGCCAACGCGCTCTGCTCGGGTTCTCAATAACATGCACTCCTTAACAAGTATATGCGGGTAACACTTTCCCTCCAATTTACTACGTCCCGCAAACTTACCATTCCCATCTTGCGATGTCGCACATAGGCTGTTATGTAAGAGTACAAGTAGCAGCTCCAGTGTCAAGAGTTGAAAAATACTGACTAATCTTGATCAGCTAGAGATTTTCACAATCAACTAAGTTTGTAGATTTTAACTAAGGATTTTTCCCAGGGGAGTTCACACTTATGGGCCAGTCGCTACTGGCAGAACTAGTAACAAACCTGATCACACTAAATCAATGTTGCGGACTAAAGGGGGGTCAGATTCGAATTTCAAAAACAATCTCAGGGGAACAAGGCGCGTTTTTAACGTCGTTACTCGCTTTCAATTGTTCCCAATGGAAACTAAGGAGTGCGAGAGTGAATGCGCAATAACAACATCCCTATAGTGAGAAGTGGAATGGCTACCTCTTCGAGGATCATGCGGTTGTCCCAGCCTAACAACGGGAAGCCACAGACATTGACACCTCCAACGTTCAAACCATCAAAGCCAAGAAGCATAGTTAGCTGATATGTGCAATTTTACTTGGTTTTAATCTTTGCAGATTTACCTTTATAGCATCCCTCTATGGCATTGCATGATTATACAGGTAGCAATTCGAGTTTCCGGCACCTAGTTAATTTAAAACTTATGTAAGAATTAATAATCCTGCCAACTATAAACTCTTGCTCTAATCTGGATATTGGTAGCAAAAACACGCTAAGGTTCGAAGACAAATTTATGAAGCCTATGGGAAAGTCGTTATGAATAACTGTTAGATGTCCTGGTGATTTTGGAAGTTCGACGTTTCAAGATTTCAGAATTTTCTTCGGAATTTATGTTTATTAATTTCGACAGAAAAACTGGTGGAGAAAAAGATTGTGTCGCTAGCTGGATGCCTAAAACGCTAAGCGAGAAACATAGAACACTGTGGCGGTAGCTCAAACGTTTACGAAAAATATCAAAATGAAAAAATCTTAGAAAGAGATTGCACTTGTATATAGCTGAACAGACTTGGTGGAGCGCCCTCTATCAAAACCAACAAAGCTTGTAAATTTAAACCAAACTGACAGACCCTCCAAAATCTCTCTAAAATAAATTTTTTCGGCAAAATGTTACAAATAAAAGTGATAGATTTTTCTCTGAGCGATGACAATTGCAAGTTCGAAGTAAATGAAACACGCTATGATGGACAAAATCATAGATATTACACAAAATGGTTGCAACTGATTTTCAATGAAAATTCCAAAAAACTTCAAAACCTATTCAGAAAACTTTCACTGTGGTAAACTTCCATTTTTCAAATTTGGAATTGTATCAATGCTTCCAATGTATAATAATACTATTTAAATGGTAAAGCCATAATATATTGTACTGAGGAAAGCATAACGCTACTGACCCTCCAAAACCCCTAAGAATAATTTGGCCCGTGAAAATGTTTCAAATAAAAGTGATAAGTATTTATGTGTGCAGATAATATATGAAGTTTAAAGAAAATCGTTGGAGCCGTTTTCAAGAAAGAAAACCGAGAAAAATAAAAAAAATAAACAAGAAGGAAACCTTGGTATCAGATGCGAAATAGTAGTAGTACCTAAACGGAATACCTTGTGCTACCTGAGATCCTACCTACCACACGCATAGAACAATCCTTTAAATGTCCGGCATGCTTCAATACAATTCGTCGACATAATCACATGGTTTATGTTGTTTACAGAACAGCTGACTTTATCGTTAATAATAAGAGAATCAGACAACAACTTGGTGGGCCGAATTACAATCATAATAGTTGAAGGAATTAAGCTGGAATAGAATTATTAAATAATGGATAAAATAGTAAAAGAAGAAGGAGAACGGGCATTGAGGAATGTGGGTAGTGCCGGCCTCATCCCACACGTGTGTGTTGTGTACACCAGTGTTCCTGTCAGTCTGTCAGTTTGTACTGACACACCTTACTACCAAGTCTATAACCTCCCCACTACTCTGTCGTCTATTCCCACCACTTCTACAACTATTTTTACAATTATTACGCGCTAAATATTCCAAGATCCTGCGTATTTATTTACTAACTATACACATACATCTCATCGCTCCCATTAACTATGATGACATGAAAAGGGACATCCGGGATGAAAAAGGTGGTATCAGGTTGGGTCTTCACCATCAACAAATATTTAGCGTGAAACACTCACACCACTTTCTCTCACTGCACTTAATACAATTTAACTGACAAATTTCTCTACAACTGCTATGTTTATAAACTTTTGGTTGGGCTTACCTGGCATTCAACTTTTGGTTGGGCTCACCTGGTTTCAACTCTGACCAATCACAAAGCTTATGGTGGCAGTTTAAATTTGAACATAATTGACATGGGATCCGACAGGACAACCTAAAATGCATTTTTCTGGAAATCCGTTTCAGATAAAAATGATAGGTTTCTGTCGGTAAAATGCTTCCCGTGATACTCCTTTCCTCTTGTTACTGGGGGGGGGGAGGTTTAGGACCGACCTACCCTCCCGGTTTACCAGTCCCCCGTGGCACGCAACGCGATCGTTTAAACAAGAGGGATTTCACCACCATGGAGAGACTGTTAGTGCAATACCTCTCCATGGCGGAAATGCCTAGGCCACCCCCGCTTGACCCATTTAAGGGCAGGTTGAGATATGCTCAACTAGCGCGCAAAGTGATGGCACAAAGTGGTCACACTTCATTCCTAGAAGCTAAGGAAGGCAACCTCTAGCAGGTTC
Organism: Triatoma infestans; assembly: GCA_011037195.1. Taxonomy (NCBI): domain Eukaryota; kingdom Metazoa; phylum Arthropoda; class Insecta; order Hemiptera; family Reduviidae; genus Triatoma; species Triatoma infestans. The sequence goes on from JAAEAF010005236.1 coordinate 71,530, forward strand.
TGGTGAATCGCGCACACCCAGCAAATATGCTTCTAGCTACTGCTGGCTCCGGGGTTTAATTTATATTGCAGTCTCCTCCCGCTCAACTCATGACCTCGGTCATTGCACTCGTTGCTTAAAACACGGCCACTAAACCTCGATTGCAAGCAATTGGCTTGGAAAGTGACGCTTGCGCCCGTAGTTCAGTATTTCAACTCTAAAGACCTAGCGTGACTGATCGCACTTCCGATGGATCTACAGATTCTGATTCCTGTCCATCTACTGATTCCTGTCCATTGCCTCAAGGACAGGGGTTCAGTAACCCAGGATACTTACAGGCAACCCTGCAAGAGGAAAGGATCAGGATTGGATTATATCAGGATTGGTGAGGGATTCCCCAACCTGGAGAGGCTGTTTGCACCCTAAAGGATGGGCGATGGTGACGCCACATACCCACGCCTTATTTATGTCTGTACAGTTAGCATTCCAAGTTTAAAGAAAATCCCTGTAGCCGATTTTGGGAAAACTCTCCCCAAAAAACTTAAAAATTTGTGCTGTAAAGTCGCACTTCCGGGTAACCGATTTTCTTCAAATTTGGAATTCTATCAATGCATCTGCAGTAATTCAATGTAATATAAGTGGTAGAACCATACGTGGTACTGCAGTGGTATTTTAGAGAAAGGTATAAAGTTGTTGTTCCCCCAAACCCGAATAAAGTTGGGAATCAATCATGGAAAAATGTTATAAATAAAAGTCATAGGTATTTATGACAGAAACTTAAGTCATCAATTTTATCTGAAACATTTTTCTGAAATAATCGATTTTAGAGGGGTAATGGGGATCTGTCAGATACTTCAATTGATTTTGCACAAGCTTTGTTGGTTTTGACATAGAGCGCTCCACATAAGGCCGCTAAGGTATACAAGTAAAATCCCCATCACCATTGTCATGGCCAGCCCAACTAAACATTTTATCATTTCAATTTTCTTGATTAAATTGTATTAATTAGAGTAAAAGAAAATGGTTTGAGTGTTTCATACTAGATTTTCTTTTTTGTAATTTTTATGATGAAAAATTAGATTTAGAAGATTTGGCCGATCGCATATTTCCTTTTAAAGAAAGTAAAATGGATCCTATAATTATTTCTGACTGTAAGTTGAACAGATCTGATTCTTTTTTCACGATGAAAAACGGCTATAGGAAAGGTGGCGGCCAGTCATTATCTTGTTTACTAGAATTGAAGATGTATCGAGCTGCAGCAGCAGTTCTCAGTGAGCTACACAATTATTACATAATGGCCAATAGTGACGTGTTGCAGGCGACATTGTTATACGAGACACACTGTAATGGTGAACTATTCTTAGACCAGTTCGCCAAACTATTCCGCGCACGGAAATGCCATACCAACAACATGCTCCCTCTTGTTCCACCAGAGTTGTGTGTATAAATAATTTTTTGATTTGTAATAATATAATTCGTTGTAGTATATATGTAGTTATATACGGTTCTTAGTAATATGTTAATTAAAACAGAATGAACAGATTAATTATAAATCTAGGTACCGGGGGGGATAGAGGGGAAGGTTTAGTTCGGAGAAGTTTAGTTGTGTCGGTGTATATGTTTATAAATGAATAATTCGAACGATATGGTAGAGGATGACAGTGGCTCCTCTAATACACAGTAACTAGTGAGATCAAATTGGCAGCGGCACCTAACAACACTTTATATAGCCACCGTCCTGCAATTAGAGTCATTATCCTCCTACAATCACATTCTACCATGTGTGTGTGATGTAATTTTTTTTAATTTAAATATCAATGAGTTGGGTACATTTGGTGGATATTGCAACCAGATGTGCATGATATTGCACTCTGTTTCCATGACTTCAAAACACAACCAGAGTCATGGGCCATTGCACTCTGCACAATGATTCTTAAGGACAATAAATAAAGAAATCATATGTTAATATTATGCAAATGCAGTTTCCCAGTACAATATCTCATTAAATAACTATAATATAAAACCAAAATGACAATATTTTAAAAACTTGTTTCTTACAGAAATTATTAAAATCCTTATAATGATGAAAATCCTGGTAAGAGGAAGTATTGTATTGCAAATTTTCGATCGAGCTGTCACCGGATATCTTTTGAGTCCGCCGAGACACAAATTTTTTTTTTAACTGTGTGCGTGAGTGCTGTCGGAAGATTTCTACGGAAAAGCATAGAAAGTTCAAACTCGATAATTCGTTTAAGTTCTGACGGAAGCTAACAATAAGGCTGATCGTTCCTAGGAATAAGAGAAAGTAAAAAATCTGGTGTGAAACACTCACACAACTTTCTCTTACTTCTGTTCTCAAAATTATAATTGACAAAGGTTGTAGTTTCTGTACCAAATATAACGAAATTCGGCGAAAACTGAAAAAACTGTTCAGTAAAAGCGCACTCCGGCTTACAAATTTTCTTAAAACTTGGAATTTAGGCCATCTATTTATTTCTAATTAATTTTGTTTGGATGATAAGAGTTGTATAATCAACTATGATACCACTTTAGAGGAAGCTGTAACCCCACCCGCAAAAACGTAAAAAAAAAAACTAGTAAAGTGGTACTTCCGGTTGGGACGAATTTTGACAGAGATATTGAGGAATTTTGACAGATGACCCACTGTCGGATCCCATGGTGATACCTAAACAGAATACCAAGTTTGAACTTTCTACGTATTTCCGTTTTTGAGCTATGCTGTTCACACACACACACACAGACCATTTGTTAAAAACCACTTTTTTGGACTGAGGGGACCTCAAAACGGATATTTCCGGTGAAAACTCAATATCGAAAATTTGACACGAATACAATACTTCCTCTTACTAGGAGTAAGAAAAAGTAAAAAAGAGGTGGCAGTTGGACAAGAAACCAACCCAGGCAGGTAGAGAAGTGATTATATTGCAGTCCAGAAGAGCGCGCCAATAACATTCAAACAACTTCACATAACATTTGAAATTTAACGACAAATTCCGCACAACTATTTAAATCAATTTTAGGGGGAAAATGTTCCAAATAAAAGTAAAACAGATATAGGTATTTATGTGTGTAGATAGTATAGGAAGTTTAAAGAAAATCACTGGACCTGTTTCCGAGAAAAAGTGAAAAAAAAAATCATATAATCGCATTTCCGGTTGATGGATTTTATCCAATACTCCGTCTCAGATACAGTGGTAATTCCTAAACGGAATACCAAGTTTCAGCTTCCTGCGATTTATCGTTTTCGAGATATTTTATTCATACACACAGACACACACACACACACACACACACACACACACACAGAGAATGTTTGCTACAAATTTTTTTTCTTACTCAGAGGACCTCAAAACATGTATTTCCGATGAAGAATAAATTTAGAAAATTTGATATATCGCAATACTTCCCCTTACCTACCTACTAGGACTAAGAGAAACATGTTGTAACCTGTACTAATCGTATGTCTTACATATATTAATTACCATATTCTGATAACAGTACTCACATGTTCGTCCAGGGAGTAGCTCAGTTCGCCATCGTCGTACAGCACGAACCATCTGCGCTGCCATCTCTGTAACATCACCATATAATAACATTTTATTACTATATTACAGATAATTACAATATACAAAAAAGTAGCAAACACTCATACAACTTTCTCTTTACTCTAAATAGCACACTTTAATTGAGCATTTTTTTTTAAATTGCAACGTTAACAATGTTTAAATTGGGTGGGCTTTAAAAAATAGGTGGTAAGGGTTATACTTTTATACGTGAGCGGGATTGTGTGTAGCACCCTCTATCACGTAACTGCTGGGTGGGTCCCCTCCAAATCTTGCCTTCCCAGAAAAATCGTTTAGAATTTTATCTACTAAAAGAAAATTGCTTTAGCCGTTGTAGAGAAAATTCAAAAAACTGAAAAACTTATTCTGTAAATCCGCACTTCCGGTTGATATATTTTCTTCAATTTTGTATTCTCTAAAGCTTCTGAAATATGTTCACATGTACTCTAGAAGAAATCACAGATACCCCACCCAAAACATGCGATTTTGCTGCGAAATGTTTCAAATACAATATATAGCTTTTAAGTACGAATATATTTCGTCTTTGCTCTAATTATTTATTTTAATATAATTTCAAATTTACCTTTTACTAATAACCTCCTTAGATACCAATTTTCTTACATTAACTTGTATGGATTTCAGTAGTTATTTATATTATTGTTTACAAGCTTTCAACTTTATGCATTCCCTTTCTCCAAATTTTATTCTTAAAATGGTTTTCAAATCGTTAGGCATTAAAATTCTAACGAGATGTTTATTTGGCAATGCCAGCGGATTTAAAAAAAAAATGAATTCTTTATTGCTCTACGTTTCGGGTACCGTTCGTGCCCTTCTTCAACAACTAGAACTAGACATCATTAACAAAAAAATATATATATATATATTGGCAGCACTGCTCTCTCTTTAAACATGTTCTCGAGTTTCAATCATGCCATCGACTTTACAACCCTTCGATTTTAACCACTTACCCCAACCATTCAATACGGTTTCTATCCGAATCCATACAAATTCATCTCCATCCGAACTTTGTCAACTTTAAAAAAGATAAAGAAATCAACTTTATAAATTTATCATCAACTTATAATAATATTTTTGTAACGCAAAACAAAGGGTATAGCCAAGTAATTTGCGTTTCCAAATTTGAAATCGCCGCGCCTCACTATAAACATTTTTCTTATCCCTCACACCATTAAACAGTTTTTAAAAATTTAAAAAAATACTTTCCCTTCATTTCAATCTCAACGTACTAAAAGTATTCACTCCATCCCCACCCTAGTGGTATCTTGATTTTTTTTTTTAATTTCTCTTATTGTCAATATTGGCCATTTCGTTTAATTAACTGTCACTTCTGTGTTATAATATTTCTTCTTTTTAATATCTTTGGTTCATTCTATTCTGTTAATATTTCTTTAATTTAAATTTTTTGTTTTCTTTTTTACTTTTATTTGTTGAAATCTATGTACTTTTTCTACACTACAATACTTTTATAATAATGTATCTTTAACTAATAAATTTTGCAGAGCTCCTGAAGAAGGTCACCAATGGTACCCGAAACGTAGAGCAATAAATAATTCTTTTATCTTTAAAAAACTCCTTTGGCCATTGCCATATAAACATCTCGTTATCCATTCTTATTTGTATAATGTACACTTGAAATTCCTACCTCCCCCACTATTAAAAATACCTTGACAAAACTGGGCATACTTAACACCACTATTAAAATTTAATTGTAAAATAATTCATTATATATAATTTGCTAATGACTAATCATTATTTATAATTATTCCATTTTTGTTATGTGTAACAAAAGACACACACACATAGTAATATAACTTTATAACCTCCCACATACCATCAACAAGTGTAGTGCGTAACAAAAACATTACGCTGAAGTCAACTTTCTGCACGAACTTGATTAGCCATACTCTGATGATGGATGAAAATCCGTATCCGGAAAATATAAAAAAAAAACACTTATGCATGCTATGGACGGATAAAATTCCAACATGCAGGCCCATACACGTATTCAAAAACTTATAGGTATTTATGTGAATAGATAGTATTTGAAGAGTAAAAAACATTGATGGAGCTGTTTTCCAGAAAATCACGAAAAACGAAAGAAAAAATATGTAAAGCCTACTTCCGGTTGATGGATTTTACCCGATACATCCGGTCAAATGCAATGGTAGTACCTAAACGGAATACCAAGATTCCTGCTTACTGCGATTTTTCGTTTTTTAGATGTTTTATTCATTCACTTACTCACTGGCAAAACATTCGCTAAAAACATTTTTTTTCGCACTCTCGCAAGCCCAAAATAAGGATTTCCGGTAGTAGAAAACTCAATTTTAAAAATTTGACTACTTTCATGATACTTCCTCTTATGAGGAATAAGACAGTATAATACACAATGCATTCGAAAGACCTAAAACATGCATTTATAAAATATAAGCAGTACGAAGAAGAAGAACTGGCCAGTTACAAATAATATACCAGCTTTATACTCGGCTACAATATTTAGAGGTAGATAACCTGCTCCAAAAGAGAGAGTTGCATAAATATACTTACACATTGCATGAATACGTCATTACACAGATAATGAGATATTGAGGCGAAGCGAGCTGTAGCATTGCTGCACTCTAACAGATATAACAAGTTCTACTATAGATATAGATATATACACCCTCCCCCCCCCACTTCGTTTATATATCCGCCCATTGTAATAATTTAAATATATATTACAAATTTATAATATACTGGAGATGGAGCAATAAGACTTGCAAGAACAACAACGGTAACGATGGCCGGCCTGATGACTGAGTTTAGTCATGTTCGTTATGTTATAATGAAGTTGACTGGGGGGGTCCCATCTTATATTCACTAACAAACTACAATACATATCAATGTTAATAATATAACGCCTACATACTTTCTGCCAACGTGATATATATATAGTATAAAATACAAGTTGGCAATACTGTTTTGTTCACCAGTTCTGCCAACTTGAAAAAAAAATCTGGTGTTAAAACCTCTGACAACTTTCTTAATTTATTTATTTTATGACAAATTTTCTTTAAACTTCAAATTTTACTAATTTGTCCTGACATAAATATAGAGAAGTGGTGGTACAGGTACCAACCTACCAACCCATCCAGGTAGAGAAGTGATTACACTGTTAGTCGCGGGGAGCGCCACAATAACAATGTAACACTTCATACAACATTTAAAATTTAACACCACAAATTCCGCACAACTATTTGAAATAATTTTTTTTTTTTTTTAGAAAAATGTTTCAAATAAAAGTGATAAGATTATATTTGGGCAGTTAATATTTATTCCAAGTTTAAAATATAATGTCATTTTCGAGAAAAATTTCAAAAACCTATTCTGCAAAGACGTACTTCCGTTTAACCGATTTTCTTCAAAAACCTATTTTGCAAAGACGTATTTCCGATTAACCGATTTTCTTCAAAAACCTATTCTGCAAAGACGTACTTCCGTTTAACCGATTTTCTTCAAAAACCTATTCTGCAAAGACGTACTTCCCTTTAACCGATTTTCTTCAAAAACCTATTCTGCAAAGACGTACTTCCCTTTAACCGATTTTCTTCAAAAACCTATTCTGCAAAGACGTACTTCCCTTTAACCGATTTTCTTCAAAAACCTATTCTGCAAAGACGTACTTCCGTTTAACCGATTTTCTTCAAAAACCTATTCTGCAAAGACGTACTTCCCTTTAACCGATTTTCTTCAAAAACCTATTCTGCAAAGACGTACTTCCGTTTAACCGATTTTCTTCAAACACCTATTCTGCAAAGACGTACTTCCCTTTAACCGATTTTCTTCAAACCTGGACTACTAGCAATTCTTGTAGTTTATATTAATGTTATTTAGAACCATACTGAAGTGATAGTGATAATTTAGAAGAAAGCTTTCCGTTACTGTTCCCCTCAGAATCTCCAAAAAATAAATTTTCACGGGAAGATATCAAATATAGGTGATAGATATGTGTGTTTGAGGCATTTAGAGAAACTTTAAAGAAAAACTTGAAAAACTGAAAAAAAAAAAATCATTCAGTAAAATCGGACTTCCGGTTGATGGATTTTTGTCCGAAACTGACGTTCCAGATGCGGAGGTAGTACCCAGGCGCAATACAAAGTTCAAGCTTTCTGCGAATTTTCGATTTTGAAATATTCTGTTCTCACACACATCACAAAGAAAGAGATACATAGACCATTCGCTATAAACAATTTTTTCGTACTCAGGGCAACTCAAAACAAGCATTTGCGTTGAAAAATCAATTTCGAAAATTTGACACAACGAAAAATTCGCAATACTCCTACGTATTAAAGAAAAAAAAATAGGAATAACTTGAGACAACTGAGTTCAAGGTTCCATAATAGACCGTTTAAGTACCACCAACGCAACCGATCCGGTAAATTTGGGTCAATATCCATCAGCCGGATCATCTACCAGAATTAAGTGTAGAAATTAAATCAATCCGGATAATTGTAGATGCTCCCCATAGCTGATGAACAAACAATAGACTATTCACCCATTTTTGTTTTGGAAACAGCTGATTAGGAATGGTGAATTGAAATTTTTGCTGTAGGGAATTAACTAGCCACTACTTCAAGGATATTGGCGTCTTGCGGCTAAGGGGTACAACCCAACACTCATACAGATAGTTGATTTGTGACATTTGACTGTTTGGGTTTAATTTACCCACAGCAGTTTTAGTATGTACCCAAAGGAACCACAATAGATCTGTGGATTTGAGTCTCAGTGGATTGGACTTTACAGCCCTCCCCCCTCACTCTACACATTTAATCTCTAATTTTTAGTTCAAACATTAAAAGTAAAGAATCGCATGTTCTAAGCATAGTTTCCAGGTGTTTATAATTATTCGGGTATCAATATTAATTATTATAATTGAGGGAGAGGGGGGAGACATAATATGACGTAGGAAGTAGTTAAGTACTTATGATCAGTAAAATTGGTAGTTAGCGGAGCGGGAGACAAGGAGAGATGCCCAAATATGTAGCGGCGAGGTGGGCTCAGTCCTATAGTGGGCACACCACAAGGTCACGTCAACATCTGAATATCATTGACTCAATTATTGGCCCTCTGTCGCACTGTACACCCTGAAGAACAATGTCACCGCAAGTGATGGAAGTGATGTAATGGTCCTGTATATACACACATGTTCGCTCTCTATAGATCGGTACTGTTTAAGTCGCGACCCCTTTCACAAAAAAAAAATAAATAAATAAATAAAATAAATTGCGACCCTCCTCCAAGTAGGTGAGCGGTGGTGTAAACACAGAAGACTGTGGAGAATATTATTGTAGTATTGATGTCTTGATTTGCAGCAATTCAAATTCACTTCCACTTATCGTTTGCGTTTGACTAACGTAAAAGTAGCAGAGTTTGAAGGGAGTAAATTTTTCGCCTCAACCCGCCCAAAGCCCCGATGTTGCACCATTACCTTATGGCCTTCCGATCTAAAGCTTATTTTCTCAAAGGACGCTGTTATAAAAAATTATGAAGGGTACGATTAGGACTCGAAGAGTTTATCGCCTCAAAACCGAAGGAATGATGCCGGGCACCAAATTGAAATGCTTAAGAAATGTGGGTAGAAAATGAGGGTTTTCAAGAAAAAAACTCAATCAGTTTTATATACTTTGAAATAAAACACTTTTATGAACAAAAACTTTTGTAATAAACTTAATTATGATTTAGCCAACTTTATGTGCCCCCCCACAATTATTTACACGACCACTTAGAGGGGTCGCGTTCCCCCTAAGAAGCTCTGCTCTAGATGGCCAACAATACGCCACAGTAAAATAAAGTAACTTTATGAAACCTGATGGGTCATCTACTCGCCATTAAAAAGATGATTACTGTTTACTAAGAAGCCCATTTTAGACCAATGCAGAATTATTACCCCGATATATACTAGAATCACTCTGGTTTGCTGATTAATGGCGCATGGTGAACTAGCCACATCACCACCTAATAATGACTCCTGCGGCGGCCCATCCAACCATAATACCGTACCAACATTTCCAATGACTTAGAAGATCTGGCGGTACACTCTCACTATGTTCCCAATATAATCTGTGTCTATCCGAAAGAAATAACAGCTTACATTCCTCATTTTCAAATTTTACGCATCTTAAATGCAGATGTTTAAAGTGAACTCTCATAACACATCAGTGGCCTAAGTTCAGTTCTGCAAGAAAGGGCACGAAGATTTCAGCTAATTCAGCAGCAGGAAGTATCGCATTACTCATTTTCACTTTCCCTTACTACCTTAAGAGAAAACATGCGATTGTTTACCCGGAATACACGATTTCAAGTTCCCTGAATCTGAAAAATTGTTTTTAGAAAAGGATGTGTGTGTGTGTGAGTGAGTGAATGAACGAAATATCTCAAAAATGAAAAATCGTTAGAAGCTCAAACTTTAGATTCCGGTTTGGTACCACACCACGCACTCGACATGAACTTTTCCAACCAAAAAGTCCTCAACTAGAAGTGCAAGTTTGCTGAGGCTTTATTTAGTTTTTTGAGATTTTCTGGAAAATAGCTCCAATGATTTTCTTTAAATATTGCTACACACACACACACACACACACACACACACACACATACGATATTTAAACTATTTAAACGGTTTCGGAAGTTCTAGGGACGGAGCAAAGTTCAGCTTCCCCTAAAGTACCATTTATACAATAGACGGTTCTACAACCTTTATATCATTAAGATTACACTGCTAGAAGTCTATGGTTAAAGAAAAATCCATTAACCGGAAGTTCAATTTTACATAATAGGTTTCACGTGTATTCGGAATTTTGCCCAAAACAGCTTCTAACGATTTCCTTTTTACACGAAAGGCTAACTACAGATATCTAAAAAACAAACCTATCACTTTGATAAAAAACATATATTCGGAAAAGTTGATTTTAGTAAAGTTCTAAGCCTCCACGCGTTGGTCTAGTGATGGCAAGCGCCTCTCCCCACTGGAACGAGGATTCAGGGTTCTATTTCCGTAGGGACAAAAACGGTTTTGACCTAGCATCGTGAGAAAAAGTGAAGGTTACAGTTTGTAGCGCACCTAGGTAGCAATGATCAAAACTACACCGCTATGGGGGATGTGCGGCATGCTTACCACATTCCCCTCAACCCTAATAAAAATAACCGTTTGACAAGTCTAGGCACCTTCATTGGCTGTTGCATCAAAGGTTAGTGGTATTTCTGGAATATCTTTGACATGAGACTGAACAAGTTTTGCTGCTGGCTGATAGAAGCGCTGCCACGTAGTCCTTAGGGTATTAAAATCTAACAAGTACCTATGATTTATATATAATGAATGTTAAATCAACTAAATATCTAAAAACTTGGAATTAAATCCGTCTTTTTAGGTAATGGATGTAAATTTCTCGGGTCTAGTAGCTCTAAGAGGTCTAATCTATGGGCATTGGAGAAAGAAGTTAAAGAAAGTAGGAGGTGCCTGGCCGTCAATTTACTCGTATTGAAATGCCACTCGAACAACCGTCAACGTTCAACGACCATCATTCTCATACCGTCACTTTGCCAGTCAGTCTATCTCTCTCTTCTCACGCTACCGTAATAAAATGACTCCCACTAAATTATACAGAGTAAAGTTCTTGCAGTGCTTATATTCTCATTCAATATAAAGAGTGTTCAGTAAGTCTAATCCCAACCTTATTCCTCTACTGTCCAACCTGCCAAAACAGCCACCACAATTAGACTTACAATAATTAGCTAGATGAAGAGAGAGAAAGTGGCACAACGATAAGATTTGCTGATAAAAGTTTTGTTGATGGATTATGTGTGGCTGGCAGATGATATCGGCCCAACTAACCAAGGTAAACAAGTGAACGGTGCCCAATTCACCATAATTATAGCCGCTGATATAAAAACCCCAAGGAAGGTAACACATGAAATAACAAAAAGAAAATGAACGCTCATTATAAAATGTATAATAACAATCAAATTACGATAGTAATAATTTCACTCAGCAATAATTATGTGAAACAACACAATGATGGTGGTAATGTGATTGTTATAGATATGGCAAGGTTATGGAAATGTGATTATCAAGATATTGTTATAATGCAGTTATAATGAACAACTAAAAATATACATATATAATACACGTATAATAATGGCGAGCCAGATCCATTCTTCAATGTCACTATTGAGAAGGTTGTGTTGCGGTCAGGAAAGTCTACCGTAATATCACACTGTACATATATACATATCACAATATATATATTGTAAAGTACTGTAATGCCTATTTTGACTTTCTCTAACGCTTAGCAAGGGAAAACAAGTATTTTTATCGAATGGCGGCCTGTATGTGCATGTGAGTGTGTGTACGTGAAACACTCACTCGTACGACTTTCTCTCACTGGAGCTTACACGCAAACTTATAATTATTGTGATGGCAAAATGTTTACTCCTCCTTCAATTTTATATCAACAGGAGAATCCAAACTTAATAAAATGACATTTTTGAGAAAACCAATGAAACTTCTTTAAATGAACTTTCTCTTTAAAAAAAATCCCCAATAAAACTGAGAGGCTCAGTATTTATAGTTAGTGTAACAAATATAATGAAATCCGTCGGTATCTCTATGGATAAAACTGTAGAAAACTGAAATAACTACAGTAAAAACGCACTTCCGGTCAACCGATTTTCTTCAAACTCAGAATTTTAACAACATATTTAATTATAATTAGGTAATATTATTCAGATAATGAAATTGTGTAATAAACTGAATTAGCACTTTAGTGGAAAACACAAACCAGTTTCCTCTTCCAAAACCACCTTTAAACGAATTTTTCCTGTGAAATTTTGTAAATGCAAGTTGTAGCTTGTTGCATGTGCCGACGATTACCACCACAAGTTTAACAAAAAAAAAATCTGGTGTGAAACACTCACACAACTTTCTCTTACTCCTGTTCTCAAAATTATAATTGACAAATTTTATAGTTGGGTACCAAATTTAACGAAATTCGTCGAAAATTGAAAAAACTGTTCAGTAAAAGCGCACTTCCGGTTTACTAATTTTCTTAAAACTCGGAATTTTGGCCATCTATTATTTCTAATTAATTCTGTTTTGATGATAGAATTGTATTATTAACTATGATAGAGGAAGCTGTAACCACCCCACCCCTCCCCTAAAAGTGCCCTTAAATGAATTTTCCCAGAGAAATGTTTTAAAAAAAGATGTAGATCTTTGCATATTTAGTTTATATACGAAGTTTCAAGAAAATAGTCAAAGCCATTTTTGAGCAAATCGCGAAAAAGTGAAGGAATCATTAGTAAAGTGTTAAAATAAACGCACTTCCGGTTATCCATTTTTTCCAAACTCGGAATTTCAACAACATATTTAATTCTAATTAACATTATTAAGAAGGCAGAATTGTCTAATAAACTGAAATAGCACTTTAGATGAAAACCTAACCCCCCCTCTCACCCGGAAGTGCCCTTAAATGAATTTTCCCGGAAAAATGTTTGAAATAAAAGTTGTAGGTCTTTGTACATGTAGTTGAATTTTTGAGAAAATTGCAAAAACGTAAAAAAAGATAACTAGTAAAGCGGTACTTCCGGTTGAAGAATTTTGACAGATAACGTACTGTCAGATCCCACGGTGATATCTAAACGGAATATCAAGTTTCAACTTCTACGGTTTTCCATTTTTGAGCTATGCTGTTCACATACACACACAGACCAATTGCTGAAAAGCACTTTTTTGGACTCAGGGGACCTCAAAACGGATATTTCCGGTGAAAACTCGATATCGAAAATTTGACACGATTACGAAAACTCAATGTTGAAAATTGCACAGGATCTCAATACTTACTTCCTCTCACTACAAATTTGACAGTTACTAAGACACGTTTTGTAATTTGTTAGTTGTCTCCCTCAAGAACAGTTTATAGCCATCGATCCCACCCTACAAATTTTCATCGACTTTTTTGAGAACCCAGTTTCAAAATATCGTTGAGTTAAATTGGTAAAATATTAATTGACTGAGGGTGGGCCTGACTGCAATTATGCTGCAGTTTTAACACCATTATTTGGTAAAATTAAAAAAATATTAATGGATTCATGGTGGGTGGTTGATTGGCAGTACTGTATAGCGGAGAGCGGCCATTAAGTGGACAAAAGCGGCCATGGTGAGCAGACCGGAACTTGCCGCACTACCACTCACAAAACTTACTGTGCTTCCTTTCTGACCATAAAACGGAAATCACAAGAAATATACTATTATTGTTCTCGGACAAAGTGCAGTTACCATTGTCTACAGTACAGTGACCACTACCTCTGTGTGTTGTGTCTGTGTGTACGGCGACAGTCCTCCCATAGTAATACAGTCATTTTGTGCCAACTATACACTCTTTTCTACTTCAAATAATATTATAACTTCTTACTTTCTATTACTCCTAGGGGATCGCGTCAAATTTTAGAATTTGAGATTTCCACCGGAAATATACATATTTTGATGTTTCCTGAGTGCGAACAAATTGTTTTTAGCAAATGTGAACAACTATATACCTCAAAAACAAAAAAGCGATATTCTGCCTTGGTACTACCGGCATCCGACGCGAAGCGCTCGGGTAGAATCTACCCAGCGTAAAAGCAACTTTACTGAATGGTCTTTTCCAGTTTTTCGGGATTTTCTTTAAACTCCGTATACTACCTACACACATAAATTCCTATCACTTTTATTTCAAAGATTTTCCCGAGAAAATTTAGTTTTTTGGGGTGAGTGGTGGGGGAAGGATAGCGCTAAGCTTTCCTATAAAGTTCTGCCACCTATATAATATTGATGTACTGTACAAGTATTGCTACCATTCCAAATATGAAAAAATCGATTAACACTGGAAAAGAGCGACTTTACGAATAGATGTACCGAATTTTTTTTTTGAATTTTCTCGAAAACGGGCTGTAACGATTTCTTTGAAATTTGGAATGCTAATTACACAAATATCAAACATCACTTTCATTCTTCCGTAAAAATTACATATTTGTGTAATTGTAGATTGAAACCTGAACGAAATGTAAGTTTGAACTGTCTACGATTTTATCTCCCCCTACCCCCACCGCCACCACAGACCAATTTTAGAAAACATTTTTGGACTCAGGGGACTCAAAAATGTATTTCCAGTAAAAACTCGAGATCGAAAATTTGACGCAACCACAATATTTCCACTTATTATCACCAACAAGAGAATAAAAAAAACATAATTTATCACGATTGATTGTATATGGCGATCCACATACTGATTAGAGTAACAATTAAGTAAATTAATGTGTACAATAAAAACTGAAGAGAAAATAGATGGACAGCCAGTTGGCAGGTTAGCGCTGGCAGTGGGCAATCAGGAAGTCGGACGGTGAACAGTTAACAGACCTAAAAAAGAAATAAAAAAGTAACAGAAATCGGTGGAGCCGGGTGGGGGGGACAGGTGGAGGGCCTAAATAGACATATAATGGCGGAAGATTGTGTCTGTGTGTCTCTCGGTACGTGTCTGCAGCACCGCCGACTGCAGTACCTCAACACGTCCGCTGTTATCAGATCACCCGCCCTTATCACCACCACCTCACTGGCTTCACGTACACACAGTCATTCCTCCTACTTCCCTTACATTCTTCTTGAAATTAAATAAAATCTGGTGTGAAACACTCGCATGTCTCTCCCTTTTTACATTCCCTTACTCCTAGTAAGAAGGAAGTATTGCAGTCGTGTCAAATTTTTGAAATGCAGTTTTCACCGGAAACACATGTTTTGAGGTCCCCTGAGTACGAAAAATGAATGTGTGTGGGTGTGCATGTGTATGTGTGTGTGTGTGTGTGTGTGTCTGTGTGTGCATGTATATGAGGGTGAACATCCAAAATCATCTCAAAAACCAAAAATATAACCAAATATCACAGGAAGCTTAAACTACACTGATCTAATCTAGAACTTGGAGCCTACTGCCCCAAAGAGAGCTCACATCATCGCTGTCTCATTATTAAAAAAAAAAAAAACCAGGACTGAGATCTCTCCAATCCATCTTCGGCACCAAGCTACAGGCGCCAAAGTTCTGAAATCATTTGCGAGCATAATGCACTTTTCAAGAATATGAACTTGTGTTTCGCCATTCTGGCCACATTTTCTACAGAGTGGATCAGGCGTGAGACCAATACGTTGTAGAGGTTTCGTTTAAACGCAATGCTGTGTGACCCAGGGCAGTGATTCTCCTTAGCTCTACTTTTATATAGATGGGTTGTGCAAGTCTTTGAAGGGCATTCTAAAGAAGATCTTGGAGTGCTTCTGCTCCGCAATAAACTTCTCCCAAAATGTATGTTACCTGTTAGCCATTTCTCAATGGCTCCACAGAGGTTTTGTACGAGAGATGCCGCAGAAAGGCTCAATACTAAAGGGCGTCGTGAGGCGCCCTCCTTTGCCAATCTGTCGGACCCTTCTTGGGATTGAAGAATGCCCTTCTGTCCCAACATACAACTGGCGGAGGTTATTATGATACGATACGCCAGGGTCATCAATTCTTTACGGCATTCTTCAACAATCTAGTAGTACTGCAAGTTCAAATTAGGTATTCCGCTTAGGTACTACCACCGCATCTGACATCAAGGTTTCCGACAAAATCCAAGGAATAGTCACAGAAGTGTGACTTTACTGAATGGTTTTCTACAACTTTTGCGATTTTCTCCAAAACGGTGCCAACAGTTTTCTTTTAATTTCGTATACCATCACTTTTATTAAAAATATTTTTGTGGCAAAATTGATTGTAGGATAGGATATCGTCAAGCTTTCCTCCACAGTACACCACATATCGCTATAATTTATGTTGGTTCTTTTTATATAATATAGAGGCATTGCTAGAATTACAAATTTGAGGAAAAATCGCCTGACCGTCAGTACAACTCTATAGAATTGGTCTTCGAGTTTTTTGGAATCTTCTTGAAAACGGCCAACAATTTTGAAATGGCCAATCAAGTATCACTTTTACTTGAAACATTTTGGTGGGTTTATGGGAGGACCTTTCATTTAGGTTTAAATTTACGCTTCCGCTACATGCATTGCTGGTGTAGGAAGAAGGCGCCCATAATATCCAGCCAGGTGTAACCTCTACCACCTTGTTTTATGGCCAGCCCAACTTAACATTATAGAAGCTTGCAATTTTAAAGAAAATTTGCTAATTAAGTTGAATTAATCGGAGTAAGGGAAAGCCGTGTGTGTTACACATCAATTTTTTTTTTAAATTTTCCAAACGATACCAATTATGAATTTCGCCTGTTAATGAAGTGCTCAATATATAATGAGGTTGTGATGAAATAGGGTTATTTAATTTAAGAAGAACTAGAGCGGAAGTAAGTATGGCTGGCTGAGCGGATATGCTTAATGTAGAGGAATAATTTGGTTCAAGTTATCAAGTCTTCTTGTTGATTTTTTTTTTCATCCATATGTTGGCAACAGTGATTTTCTTTTTTATTCCGTGCTCATTGAAACAGTGAATCATAATGGCATGCTCTCATAAAAGGCACCAATTAGTTCCTCCACTTTCTCTTCCGTTAATTTACCATGCTTCCTACTGTTTATCTCCGGATTTAGTCATTGTGACAGACTAATACGGATTCATTTTGGCTTGACAAAACGAGACAATGGCAGTCAGAACTTTTTTTTTTCTTACACCGCTTTCTTATGAGAAATTTCTCATTTTATCTCTTGCTGGCCAATGTAAGGTAGCTGTTTGGCGGTACACGGAGCCGCTTGTGTCCATATTTAAATAATTAGAAATTACAGGATTCATTACGTGCTCAACGTTCATGTCTTCTTCAGATTCACACAACGGCACTGGCTGGTTTAGCACCGAATTCTAAAGAGATGACCTTGTAGGTAATTATGCGCAGGAGGTTCGCTTGGTATTCTGACGTCTTGCAGAGTTGACCATCTTTTCTTTCCCTTGAGATTCTTCCTACGCATGTTCCAGTAAAGCTTGCATCTACTTTGCATTTTATTTCTTTTTTGCACTACAGGAAATCGATAGCCTCTCAGGTTATGAAAAAGTAAATCCTTCCTTTGCCAGGTCATCATCAAGTTGATCCCTCTAATTCCGCAGTGACTAGAGACAGACTGGTACATTATGTTTCACTCGGTACGTTAACATTCATTTCAATCCTGAAGCCATGTGATGAGTGGGACATTGCCGGCTGGAAGTCCACTAGGAATACTGTATTGCGCTTGTCCAAGATGATATAGCGAAGCCTGGCGCAGCTTTGTAAATGGTTATTGACCAACTGTTGCATCAAAGCTGGAAACCCATTATGGCACGTTCCTTGAAGAACTTCTCGCAAAGTTCTTCATCAAAATTATTATTATTACAGTCTCAGCTGTATCCTTAGTTCGTTCAGAAGATCCGTCATGCAGCCATGTATCTCGTGGGTATCATTACTAAAGACATGGCTTTCAAGTCCAAATTTCCTGTATCAGCTTTCTTATCACCAAGTGCAATTCGTGGATTCCTCTCTGGAATTGTTAAAACGCTGCCCGGTCTAAAGTGTAGTGTGAAGTAGCTTCTTATTGGAGCCAACCTCACTGGCACAATTTTGTTTCGTACTGCTTATGTCTGTGTTATCGTACTAGTTCGTACACATATCATATCATATCATGACTCCAGAAAGTGAGCCCTTGTAGTCTTCAATTCTTCATCTAAACGATCACAAGCTCAGTTAAATCTGCTAAGATATGATGGCAACTTTGCTGTACTCAATAAACCTTTAAAAATGTATATTCTCGTTGCCTAGGATAACATTTAATTAAATACAGACATAAATAATCACTCTGGCGTATTATTTCAAATAAATTATTACTTCAGAATACATATATCCTTTTCATTAAATCTCCTCTAATTTATCTTGTCTATCCACTTACTGTTGGATGAAAATCCGAAACCGGTCAGAAACGAAATCAATATGCATGCTACGACGGATAAAATACCAGATACTTTGTTATTACTTTGTAATAATGCAACCATTTTCACGCTTGTTCACTTCATCACATGAAATAATTACATTTTTTTTAAAAATTACTATATTAACTAAGTACTAATTACTATATATAAATTAGTACTAATTTACTAAATTAAGATAAATAAATTCTAAAGGTTGAAAGATACACAATAATTGTAATATTGGCATAATAAAATTAAAAAAATAAACTCTGATATGAAACAGTTACATGACTTTCATTTACTCCAATTTAATTAAGAATTTTTCTTTACAATTACACCAATTACAATGTTTAGTTGGGCTGGCCATAACAAAGTTATATGTGTGTACCAGAGGGGACTGATGTCAAGCGCTCTCTGTCAGAATCAACAAACCTTATGTACAGTTTAGATTTAAACCTAACTGAAAGATCCTAAAAACCCCTCTAAAATCATATTTTTTGGAAAAATGTTTCAAATAAAAGTGATATATTTTTAACTATGACGTAAGCAAATGTATGACTAAAGAAAATCGTTCAGCCGTTTTCGAACTAACTCACCCAAATCGCAAATACGTGCTCTGTAAAAGTGCCCTTCCGGTTATCGGATATTCTTAAAATTTGGAATTCTATCAATGCTTGTAATGTATATTAATAATGAACTATACATTTTACTGAAGAGCCACTTTAGAGGAAGCAACTGTATCCACAGGAATAACAAGTAGGTGCTACCTGTGATTTTTTCGTTCCCAGGTGAACTGTTCACACAAACACACACACTACACACTTGGCCCGTTTGGTAAAAACAATTTTTTTTTTTAAGCGAAATATTTAAGTTAGAAAATCTGCGATGAACATAATTATTGCTCTTACAACAATGACAGACACGGAGATGGCCAACCTCCAAAAGATGGGCGCTCTAGTTGAAGGCCAATTTGTGTGAATCTGGCCATTAAAATGACGTGGCTTGATCTCTAGGATCATGTTGATCAGGTGCAGAACAGGTCACTCACATAGAAACTGTTCAAGGTGACCAACATCTCCTTATGTATGTGTATATATATATGAACCGGTAGTTTGGAAGTTTTTCTTCCATTAATATTGATAATTAAAAGGACAGCATTATTATTATTATTATTATTATTAGTAGTAGTAGTATTGCATTATTTGATTAGTATAATATAGTATATATTTATATATATAGCACCTACACCAATACTAGATGGTTATTATTAATATAACTGCACTGTACTGCTGCGTTATAACTGTACTTACTATTACTAGTGCAATTTCACGTAAAATATCATTCACACGCATATCACAGCGTGACACCCTATGTTGGATTACTAAGGGAGAAACTTGTAGTTGGTTTTAAGTGCCATGACAACACTGGTGGGGGTGTCTACGTCTACATTTATAAATTATTATTTAAATACGTATAATAAATTTAATTATTGTAAAATAGTTAAGTTTATATAAATATTAATTATGTTTACTTCATCCACGTACTGAACAAGCCATCATTCAAACAAACACGAATGATGGCTTATTAGCTATATATATATATATATTCCATTTAAACGGGCCACTTTTGAAATAACTCTTAAACGAAGAAAGGTATCAAAAAAGTGAACATAACGTTTGTTGAAGTATTGGCGCTTTAGTTTATGATGATGTTAATTAATGTTATTTGATTTTATTGTCGCCTTACACATGAAATCGGTAATTGAAAGTTGCGATTTCCTTTTGACCCCCACTCTTTACTACTGTATTGAAAAGTACTAAAAAAATGAAGAAAAATGCCTTTAATTTCACTTCTATATTTCAAAACTTTGCCGAGATATTCAACCATAAAGATTAAATTTTCGTCGTTTTTTTCCTATTTATTTGTTTCATAAACTAAAATTAAAAACGGATTTTCTTATTAATTTCTAATAAATAAGAGTTTAAATGCTGACAACACTTGAAACCTATTTTAGAACCATAAGGGACTTAAAAATCAGGTAAAACATCATTAAAACAAAACAATATTCCACTTTATTTACAAAAATCTCTAAAAAAATTCTATTTATTCAAAAGACCTCCACGGGTTAACCGGCACAAGCGCAGTCGCTGCCCAACAGAAGAAGTTGGTAACCGTATCATGTCTGCCGGGATTCCTAAGCAGGTTTGGATTAAGTCTTCTCTAAGTGCTTCTGAAGTTGTTGGTTCCCTAGCATAAATTTTTTCTTTGAGATATCCCAAAAGAAAAAATTCAAGAGAGGTAAAATCTGGCGAACTGGCGAGGAGCAAAGTGAATGAGATATTCAGTAGCCGCTGGCTCAGGAGACAGGGACCGGGGTAAGCTGGCCTTTCAGATCGCCTTCCAGGTCATTTTGTATAAGTAGGAAATATTTTTTTTATAGATTTTTGTACAAATCCATCAACCGAAAGTGCCACTTTATTGAATGATTTTTTTTTCCAGTTTTTTCTCGAAAACGGCTGAACTTTACTACATCAACTTCACGTACAAAGAGCTACAAATTTTATTTGACATATTTCTCCGGGAAAAATCATTTAACGGCACTTTTGGAGGAAGGGTGGGGTTACGGTTTTCCCTAAAGTGCTATTTCAGTTATTACACAATTCTATCATCTAAATACTATTAATTAAAATTACATATGTTAACGAAATCCCTAGTTTGAAGAAGTTTGGTCGGATGACCAAAAGTGCGCTTTACTGAAAATAGTTTTTTGCATTTTTCTCGAAACGGCTTTAAACTATCTTTTGAACTTATAATATTAACTACACGCACAAAGAGCTACCAATTTTATTTGAAACGTTTCTCCGGAAAAATTCATTTAAGAGCAGTTTTGGGGCAGGGATTGGGAGTTATGGTTTCCTATAGTGCTATTTTAGTTCCATAATGTGCTATACAATTGTGTCAACTAAATAATATTAATTAGAATAATATAAGTTGCCAAAATTCCCAGTTTGAAGAAAATCGGTTGATCGGAAGTGCGACTTTACTGAATAGGTTTTCCAGTTTTTCGTGATTTTCTCTATAAAAATGCCGACGGTTTTAAACAATAATAAGAATTGCATGTGTGTGTGACGTGAGTGTTTCACACCAGATTTTTTTTTTGTGTGTAACAGAGACCTGAATGAAATAATCAAAATGGAGATTGTTGCAACTGGGGCATACAATGTAACTTAATAATATGTGTTGATTATAGCAGCATTTTTTTTTTTTTAACGGTCAAATGATATGTGTTGATGTGATGATGACCGGGTGGTGTGTGGGTGGTAGTAGTCCACTTGTCAACTGTATATACCGCACATTCACACACCGCAATACACAAACTCAACATACCAAACTTTATAATTCCGTTATATGTCCCGCCGCCATGCACACACCCTTCATGTGTCCTTCTTTACTTTATAAAAATTCTGTGGTGTATTTACACATCACATAGTTGGCCAACCCTGTCGATTTGAGTTTTGTGTAGGTACAATTCATTGGGGAAATATAACGGATATAAGTCCATCAATTTCTCGCTTCATTAAACAGATACATTATTAATTAAAATTAATCAATGTTCTTCATTAACTATTTTGGTTTTCAGCAGAAGAAAAGAAAAGCTATAATTTTAAAGAGGGCGGACATCTTTGTTGAGAAGATATCCAATTATAACAGGTCAGTTTACAGATGCTGCTGCCACACGGATTTCTACAGATCCAGTTTCGCAGAAGAAATGTTACATCCAGAGATCCCTAAAATCAATATTCCCGCTAATATCTTCCAAATAAAACTTGTAGACCTTCATATGTGGTAGTGGCATGGTTAGCAGATAGTTGGAACATTCCCCCCCCAAAAAAGCGCGGAGAAAGATGAAAATAATAAACTCACTGGTGGGAAACACTTTCTCTTACTGCAGTCAGTTACAGCGGTAATTGGAAAACTGTTTTGAAATTTAAAATGTTTATTTAATATCTAGTTTCCCTGAATTTGCACGCAGGAACCGGACATTATAGGAAAAGGGCAATGAAATGGAAATCTCAGCTCACATCGTCCCCCGAGAGCCAACTACAATGAATTTCCCTGGAAAAAATTCAAATAAAAATAATTGCAGATCCTCAGTTAGTGACCGAGCTCCAATCACACGACTTGGTTGTAGAAACACATTGGTAAGTAAGGGAATAATTTGTTCGTAGCTATTTGGATGAAAGTGGAAGCAAAGTTCAACTTCAAAATTTTGTTTTAATTTAAATTTATCAGTGTATAAGTAAAAAAGTAAAGAGTAAAGTAATGCCTTTTTTTTTCAGGGGGGCTTAACACGTCCAAGCGCCAAATTATGTGTAATGGACCCCGGGGCGGAAGCACCTACCTTATTATTATTGTTATTATTATTTGTCTGTGGGGAGGGAAACCCTACGCTATACAAAGCCTCACTGGGCCCATATAGCTTAACAAGCAAAACAACAACAAACTGGGTCTAAAAGAAAAATCCAGACTCCGATCTAATCCATATAAGATTCACCGCAGTCCGTATAAATCGGACAATAACCTTAACCGGAAATAGCCTCAGCTCTTCCACAGACATCCTATTTCGACCAAAGGTCCTGAACCTAATTTCCTCACAACCCAGGCAATCAGTCATAAGATGGGTGGGTGTCTCCTCCTCTGGCTCACGGACTCTACAAAATGGATCCGGCATGAGCCCCATTATGTAGAGATGCCTCCTTAAACCACCTAAGAGCCTAGGAGCGCTCCGTGAAAAACACAGCAACGTCTCACTAATGCCCTTGTCCGGACCCCCGATGAGCATTTTGGACTGCCGAAAACCAACTGAGCTCATCCATTAGATGCTGTGAAGCTGTCCATGTCTGGAAGCCAAGCACCTACCTTACCATTAACAATTTTTTTGTTTAAACCAATATAAAAATACGCGGGGACTCGAACTGGGGATCTCTCAGTTACAAGTCCATGCTCATAACCGCTCAGCAACACCCGATTTTTAAATTGAAAAAATCGGACAATGGTATTTGCACCTCTATACAATAGTTTGCAGAGATTTTTCCTTGAATTCCGATTGTGTTAACTGGACATGACAGTATCAGCATTTATCAGGATAAATTGATTTTAGAGGGTTCTGAGGAATCTGTTAGGCTTTACCAAATTTACTGGGGGTGGAGTGGGGGGCCTGAACGAGGGTAGTCAAATAAAATGTCACTTTTCAGGTAATTCTTCTGTCCTATAAACCAACAATTCCCCACCACTTTTATATGTAATAAGGTCAACTAATATTTATTCAGTAAAAATCCAAAAACTCGGTTGGAATTTTTAGTTTTCAATGAATGGTGCCTACTGGTGAAGCTATCACACATGGCGAATAACGCGCAAACAATGGTGCGCATACCAGTACAACCAACTGAATAATAAATAAAATGCAATAAAAACTGATTTGACAAACATAACAAGATATTTCCATTAAACTAAAAAAGTAGAATGATAATTAATAGAGAGAAATGAAGTTGGCAATAAAACAACGGTGAAACTAAACTGTATCCAGTGATGTATAGTGAATTTGTATACACGGTGTGTGTGTGTGTGTGTGTGTGTGTGTGTGTGCGGGGTGGGAAGTGAGGAAGTGTGTTTGTGTGCGTGAAAAGAGAGAGAGAGAGTGGGAAAGAAAACAATAGTGGCACACTAAACATGTCAAAAAGAGAAACTCAATAGAAAAGAGAATGATGAGCACGTGAATGGGGTAATGCAGTTATAGCTAGTGCCGGAACTGACAGTGTTCCGATATCCTGTCTGTTCGTCCTATTGTCTTCTAAATTCACCATACAATACGCCATAGTAATTCTAACTTTATTGTTCACCCATTTCTAATAACACCGGTGATCATATTTATAGAACACAATTTGTCACAAATGATTTCTGCGAGTTGAGCATTATGTATCGAGCACAATCATATCAGATCGCCAAACACAATTATCAACCGCTAATTTGCTCCGCAAATAGGAAAAATTAGAAAAAATAATATATCTGATACAATTCAAATTAATAATAATAAAAAATTCTTATTAATATTAATGTTCTTATTAATGTAGATGACAGAATCGTATAATATACTGAAATGGCACTTTAGAGAAAAGCCTAACGTCACCACACTCTCCCGACCAAAGACGGCTGTATTGCTTCAGCTGCATACGTTAAAGAAACTTTGGTCGCAAGAAGCAAAAAAGAAGCACGTTTCTCTCTAAGAAAGAAAAAAAATGCTTTTAGCAAATGATCTGGATATATATATATATATATATATGTGTGTGTGTGTGTGTGTGTGTGTGTGTGTGTGTGTGTGTGTGTGTGAACACAATATTACAAAACAAAAATCGCCAGAAGCACAAGCACAGAATATAAAACACCAGCTCAGCCTGAACAATAACCCGCCATAGTGACGAAGTATTTAGAGAGTGCTAAAATGGCTAAGGTGAGCGCAAACTGACACTAGCTAGCCAACACAGAGCCACTCACTCACCTAGCTCGTCCTTCGGCCGCCACATTAGATATTATAGTTATTATAAAATAGTTTTCTAGTGTTGAGTTGTTGTCGGATGTTGGCAGTATTGCCAACACATCTCCATTACTATTAACTACGTATCAATTCTTCCATTTCTTATAACTTCAACTTCTAGTTGAAATTGGTTGGTTGGTTGGTTGGTAAGCTTGGCACACGATTATATGTCATTAGAAATGATTATGGAAATAGCTCACTCACACGCAAACATTACACTATAGAATACACTAGTACAGAGAAAGCTTGATGCAGTAAATGATGCCCGGTGTATGTTTGTGTGTGTGTGTATATAACAATTTTCTGAAAATATTATATTTCATATTATTATTGAAATAGATGGCAGTGCAGTCAACTACTACAGCCCAATCTGTTGATGTTGTTGCAGAAATACAACTCCACCATCGCTGTATACAGACTTGCATCATTCATCCCTGCTCCACCAATATCTGCCCGCTTTAAACTGCGTCGCTACCTATCAGCATTACACTCAATAATATTACTGAAGGATTAAAGAAACTTTTTCAGCTGACGCTCTGACACTGTTAGACATTCCAGCACCACCATTGTTTATTTCTGTTTTGGGATATAACTTGGAATTTTTACTAAATATTTACATTGTAAACCACCAGGCAGCGCCTCGAACAATCACAATAAAACTAGTTCTACATAATGTAAAACAGTTTTATATCTACATATGTGTGCAAAAAGCAATCCAAGAGAAAAGAAATTCATCGAAGCAGTTTTGTGAGAAAATTCGAAACAGTCAGAAACCTATTCGGTTACAGATAAACAATTTTTTTAAAATATAATACCACAGCATTTAACGAAGTTTAAAATTATAGAGTTTGTTAGAACCGTAAATTGCATTGAAGTGGCACTTGAGATGGAAAAATTGACTATTAGGTCTCTCAGAAAACCACCCCTCCTCCACATATCAATTAACCTAAAAACCATTCCGTAAAGTCCCGCTTGCGGTTGATGTATTTTTTTTTTTTTTTTGAAAACTTCGTGTCGGAAGTGATAGTGATAAATAAAATAAAATATCAGCTTTGAACTTTCAGAGATTCTTCGTTTTTAGTTTTGTTTCTTCTTACACAACACAAAAACTATCTAACAGCAAGTATAGCAACTCTGTATGTTAGCGGGTGACTATCCAAATTACAGGCACTGTTTGAAAAAGTAAGTCAAAGTTTGAACCAGCAGCTTTTCACTTGGCCTTTAATTAGGTGTAATACATTAATCCTTCTATCCAAGCAATTACTGATCGGTAATTGGACTTACAAATCCACCTGAAAAAAAATAGGCATTTGTAACTTAATTAAATCCATTCCTGAATAAAATATTTGTTTCAAATTGCGGTGACAACTCAACTTCCAAAATTTGACATGCACGCAAACACTCCCTCTGTGAGCAGTAGCCCCCACCAGTACTGTGAGTAGTAGGAAGTTCTCAAAGGAACCAATAATAATTATATAAAGATGATATATAGTGGAGGGGGGATAGATGACAAGAGAGAGAGGGGGTTGAGCATGGAGATAACGGCGCCCAAGCACAGACCTGGTGTTCTGCACATTCGTCACACTCTGATTTCTGTTAGCGGCGCCCTGGCCCTGTTAGTGACGACTCTAATTGAAACTATTCAAGGCCCCAGTCTGGCGCCCTACAACCATGTCCTCTAGTGATGCTAAATAGCTTTCTATTAACTACCCGGCACAGTAATACGATATTTTATGAAGGTTAAGCTATCCCACAGGCAATGTTCCCGCTGTTTGGCTAGAGGGGGGTTTCGATCGGTAAAACAAATACAAAGTCGGTTTCAACTTGCTATTTGTTTTCAAAAGTGGAGCATTCCAACTGCACTACAAAATACATCCATTTAAACGAAATATTTAGCGAGACAAAAGTGGATACTGCAGTAAATTAAGTCAGTAGTACAGAAAAAAGTCGACTTTAAATTTAGTGTTATCAATGTAATACCTAGGTTTGCTGGAACTTTCTATCAGTTTGTCTGTATAATTATACCAATAAATAATATAGCGATCAGGTGGCTGGGGTCTTTATTTGTTTCACTCTGTCGTCCACTTTCGGCGAAAAATGAAACATACTCTAAAAATTTATTAAAAAAAAAAGAAAAAAAGTAAATTAAATCAATAAAAATGATAGATAATTCAATAAATAATTCACTGGCAAAGATAATATAATTTACAATAATACCGTTGTATTGCTGTTCACTCTAAATAAAATAATATCTATATATTACTAAAATAATTTATATTTTAATTGGCCTTTAATAATAGTTACATAAATTAGAATTGATCCATTTGTTGTAATTAAAGAAAAATGAATTACATTTTGAACTTCATATTGAAAAGTGAAATAACACTTTAGACGAAACCATAACCACCACCACCACCTCTCCGCCACAAACACTCTTAAATTAATTTTTCCCCTGAAAAATATTGCAAATAAAAGTTATAGCTCTTTATATTTGTAGTTAATATTCTAAATATAAAGAAGGTCTTTGGAGCTGTTTAGGAGAAAATTGCAAAAAACCTGAAAAATCCGGTGAATAAAATGATACTTTCGGGTGAACGATTTCGATCAAAAAGTTCCATGCTAGCACTTAAAACTAAATATCAAGTTTGAGTTATGATGTACATACGTACATACACACACCGACCAATTTCTAAAAATCATTTTTTCTGACTCAGGGGACTTCAAAACGTGTATATCCGGTGAAAATTCGATACAGAAAATTTGATATGAAGGCAATATTTTCTCATACCAGCAGTAAAGGGAAAGTAAAAATGAGCAACAAAAGCAAGTGAAATTATCAGAGATATTTTCCGTATTAGCGTGCTTCTTTTTGTGGTCATCGCCGGTTTTGGGCGGTCGCCCATAATCAGGAGGTTTTTTTTTTGTCAAACATGTGATAACATAGACTTGCTTAGAGCAATTTAGTTGATACATCCTGATGATGGGGAAACGCCCGAAAACGGATCGATGACCACAAAAAGAAGCAGGCTAACACGGAAAATATCTCTGATATTTTCCAGCTCGGCAGAACCAACCACAACAAGTGAAATCACATGATAAATATAACATAAATATGATATCGTTGGAATTACAAATTTTTCGACACGATCACAATATGTCCTCTCTGACAGCAGGAAAAAAAAACATTCAATAAATTCACCCTCCCGACTAATGGATAATGCCGACACCGATGATAATGATGGTAGTTAAATAGAACAACAAGTTTTATGTTTATTTGTTATTTTTCGTGCTGATTTAATCAAGAGTGTGTGTGTGTGTGTGTGAGAGAGAGAGAGACCATTCACAAAAGTTTGTCTTTCATACTCCAGGGCTCCTCAAAACATGTATTTTGGGAAAAAGCAATTTCGAAAATTTAAGACTATTGGCAGCATTTCCTCTCGCTGCAGTAAGAGAAAGTAAAAACTTTCTCATTGGTTCTCTTCAATGCAATGAGATAGGGGAAATGATGGACAATAGATGTGCTATCCTAGATAGGACTTGGATAACATCTAGCAGAGCTAGACGGGGCGTTGATGTGGTGATCTGGAAGAATTTCATTACAGTTAAGACACCTGCAACACAGTTAAAGAAGTCCGCAATCAGTGTACTGGGTGACAGCACGATGGAGAGTTGAACGACCTGGCAGTGATACCGGCTAGTGAAAGTGGTAACAGCTCTCTATACCAGGCCAGCTATACTTTCTCTGCAATACTGCTGGGCACCTTTCTAACAGCACCACCATAACCACTGCTGTAACCTCCCACAACTTCCCACCTGTAACCTGTCCATCCAACACTACCCAACCATTTACAGTAAACTATAATAATAGATCATTCACCGCGCTGAGCTAGTTCACAATTCCACCCACCCACTAACGTTCTCCACAATAAATCGTCCACCAAGATTACAATTCGCATCGCTAGGGGGCTATAACTAGTTATGCTGCGTTAGTGAACACTGTTTGTCCTGACGGCACAACAGCGCACAATCCAAATAAATCTCATTTCCAGCTAAGCGATTAACCTTGGAAACGTCAAACAAATAAAGTATTAGCATAATATGTAGAAGTAAAAGCATAATATAAGTAAAAGCATATAACGTATTTTAAATAAGATTAAGTAGATACCAGGAACCTACACTATACTGAAGTTTGTATTTTAGAAGGAAGCTTAACTTTCCCTCTCCCCAATAACCTACCAAAAAATCAATCTTTCTGGAAATATGTTAAAAAAAAAAAAAAAAAAAGTGGTAGGCGTTTTTTAGTTAGTTTGCAATATTGTTGAATGGAAGTCACTTTCAGGGAATTTTTCAAGAAAATCGTGGGGAAGCCGACAAGGGAAAAACATCCAGTGAACTTGATGGATTTTGACCAAAACGAAACGAAAAATTCAGTTTAAACTTTCTGCGAGTTTTCGTTGTTGAAATATTTCGCACTAATATGTAGACACACACACACACACACACACACACACACACACACACACGCACACATATATATCAGACTAATCGTAAATTTTGTTTCCCCTTTTTCTCTTTTTATACTGGTAGAGAAGAATAACTTGGTCATCTGTGCACGGTGAACACCACTACAAAGTGCCCCATAAATTACTGTATCGGAAATATATATATATATATATATATACATAAAAGATATAATACTATTACAGAGTGCGCTCTCTGTTCTCATTACGGCTCTTTAAATAGTTAATAGCTTCTCTAGCTAATGGTCGGACCTAAAGTATGTACTTTATTACAGTTAATTAATATTTACTATCAGTAGTAAATACATTGTCCCTAATATAGGTTCATACTTACAACATACAATATTACTAATTACATAAAATACCATATATTATGTAAATTATATCATACTGACATACACAAACACACATTATAACACGCATAAATATAGGAATATGCACAAGGGAAATTAAGTAAATGAATGTATTTTATTATAATTAAAGGGCAACGTAAATTAGGAAGTTATTATTACTATTCGTCTATAGGGAGGGCTACCCAAAACCCTACTGGGCCCATTATAGCTATCTCAAAGGAAAACAACAACAAACCGGGTCTAAAACAGAGATCAAGATACGGGTCTAACCCACCTAAGATTCGCCGCCAAGTCCGAACGAACCAGACAATAATCTTAAAGGGACCTATAACCTAAGCTCTTCCATGGACCTGTGTTCCTGACCAAAGGTCCACTACCCAGTTTCCACATAAAATCCAAGCAATACGGCACAAAATGGATGCGTGTTTCTTCTTCCGTCTCATAAAACCCTGACATGAGAATTGGTTTTTCAGATTACCTCCTGTCCCTTAGTAGGATAGGACTGAGGACCCTGGTGGGTGTAGTGACTGGACACACATGGGTGTCTATTCACTTGCATAATATAGGGAGGACGTCTAGTCCCATTTGTCAGAACTGTGATGATGGAGTTCGGGGAAACGGTGTACCACTACTTATGTCAGTGTCCCCGCTTCGCTAGGTTTCATGTTTTTGGGAGGGCACCACTCTCGCGGGATTGCCTGGGTGAGTTGGAATTGAAAGATGTCTTGGGATATTGCAGCGGTAGACGACTACCTGAGGATAGTATTTAGGGGGATGAATTGGGGGGAAACGAGGGGATAAAAGCGATGTAGGCTTAGGTCCCAAGCCAATTAGGCTCCCGGTTTCAATAATAATAATAATAATAATAATACTTCCGGTTAGGGAATTTTAACTGATAACATACTGTCGGATTCCATCGTGATACCTAAATCGAATGTCAAGTTTGAACTTTCTGGTTTTTTGTTTTTGACGTGCGCAGCTCACATTCACCAAAGACCATTTTCTAAAAAAAAAAAAAAAGCATTTGTTCATACTCAGGGGACCTGGAAATGTGTATTTCGATAAATACACGTATTTTGATATCGAAAAATTTGACACGATTACAATACTTCCCCTTAGGAAAGTTAGCTCAGTGGTAGTAGCGTGGTGGACTAACAACGCGGAGGTCCTGGGTTCCAGTCCAACAGAGCTGCCCTAAGATTTTCTCTTGCTAGCTGCCTCTACAGCTCACAATCCGGTGATGGACAGTGTTTCTGTACCGATAGAACGCTGTCCAGCGGTCGGTAGTGCGCTGAGAAGGCTCCGGGCGCCAAAGACCACGCCTTAAATAAAAAAAAGAGAGAAGAAAAAAATTTCTAAGACGAGTAATAGGAAGTAAAAATCTGTAATATGTGTAAATTATGCGAATGCATATTCAATATTGAATGTGCATTACTGCACAGATATGTACGTTTGCGCTAGATCATCAACTGTATAGTAACAGTCAGTCAAGTAGTATTTATACAAACTGCTGTCTTGCAGATATCTATCTAGCAGCTTCACCGTTATTTATCTACTCTATTATAAACAAAATAAAAAATATGATTTGTTTGTAAATTTTTAACTAGATGTGCTGTTTCAAGTGCGCAATAGGAATGCGCAGTTAGTGGTTGGCAGGCTGTACTTGCGAACAAGGTTCCCTAGACAACCACAACTCTCCCCACATCTGTAGTGGAGAGAGCTTGGCCTACCACTCACATACGTATAATCATGAAACTATCATTTTCTCTAATATTTAAGTTCATTATATCATCTATATAATGTTAATTACAATGAAATGTAATGCCAAAATTCCGAGTTTTAAGAAATCTGGTACACCGGAAGTGTAATGTTACTGAAGAAATTTGTTTCAGTTTTTTGCAACTTTCTCCATAGACACCAACTAGATACACTGAACTCGTTATACACATACAAGAGACCTTTGTTGCTAAATAAATTCATTTAATGAGTTTTTGGCTCTAAAGTGCCATTTCAACTTATAATACCTCTCCATCTCACAAAGGCTGAAGACTACAGAACATTTAGTATAAAAAGAAAGAGAGAAAGTAATTATTCGTTTGAAGAAAGTTTGTCAATTATAATTACGTAAATTGCAGTAAGAGAAAGTCGTATGAGTATTCCACAGCACTTTCTTTTACACCTAGCACTCTAGATTTTGGAAATTGTGTTTTCACCGGAAATACGTGTTTTGGGAGCCCCTTCAATACGAAAAAAAAGTTTCTCGTTAATGTCTGTATGTGTATGTGTATATGTGTGTGCACCTGTTAACAAAATATCTCAAAAAACGAAAAGTCGCAGGAAGCTCAAACTTGGTAGTCTCAGCTTAGAGACTATCTCCATATTAGATATGACGATTTCGGGCAAAATACATCAACCAGAAGTGCGACTTTTTGTGAAACTTTTTTTGTAATTTTTTTTTCATGGTTTTCTTGAAAAAGGCTCCAACGATTTTTGTTCACACTTCAGGAAAACTGAATTTTTTGGGGATTCTGGTGGAACTTTTAAGTAGCGTTATATCTTCTAAAGTACCATTTCAGAATATGTAATGTTTTAACACCTACATAATATTGATACAAATGAGAAGCTTTGATAGAATTCGAAATTTGAAGAAAATCGGTTTACCGGAAGTGCGATTTTACAGAATATTGAGTTTTTTTGGATTTTTTTAGAAAACACTTAGGATTTTCTTCAAACATAGAATGCTTGCCGCATAGATAGAAACGTATAGAAACGTATCACTTTTATTTGTAACATTTTTCGAAAAAAAAGAAGAGAAAGTAAAAAATTAATTTCAGAAGCGTATTGGAAGTCTGTCAGGTTGTTAACACTTAAATTTGCATAACCGTTCTTGGTTTTGTAATAGAGCGTTTCAGATAAAGCCGCTCAGATATACAAGTAAAATGCCCACCACCATTTTTATGGCCAGCCCAACTAAACATTGCAATTTTAAAGAGTATATCTTGATTAAATTGTATTTACTGGAGTAAGAGAAATCGTATGAATTTTTCACACCAAATTTGTTTTATAAATTCATATCGAACTTTACTTTAAACATACGTTCCTCGTAAATTAGGACTCTAATGG